>LZPO01087323.1:69681-83095 GCA_001675575.1 Neotoma lepida | reverse complement strand
CAGAGTCTAGAACCACACTCCACATGGATTGCACACACACAGAATTGAACACTATACTCCACATGGAGTGCACACATTAAGCAAGACTCTGGAAGGAACACCTTGACTTGGNCCTACCTTCCAGATGTGCCACTGCAGTGACTCAGTGATACATCTGTAGGTGCCAACCTAGGCTAAGAGGTCAATGAGCACCCCAGAAGAAGCTAACTACGTAAGGAAATGTCACCTCNAACATCACTGTGCTGTAACCAGCAGTGGCTCCAAAGGGAGACATATGCAGGGCGGGGGCGGTGGGGGGGAAATGTGAGGGAAGGGTGGTCCCCAGCAGTTGGCTGAAATCACTGTCTCCAGAACAGGGATGGTCACCATCAAGTATCTCCCGACATGACATGCTGCTAAAGAAAATACATCAGATGATGTTAAAATACAGACCCTGAATCAGGGCTGAGGCTCAGTTGCTAGAGAGAGCTTGCATACCATTCAAAGTCTCGAGCTTGATTCCACCTGCCTCTGCCTCCCGACACCTGGGATTAAAGGCATGAGCCACCACNGCCCAGTATTTGTACCATTTTCATAATAGAGAATAGCCTTGTTTTTAGTACAATCCCCCAAATTTAAAAAGGTTAACAGAGAGTAATATCTGCAAGTTATTTTCAAATGGTTCAGGGGTAAAAAAAAACACTTGTGGGGAGAATTTCCATCAAATGTGTTAAAATGCTAACATTTGAGAAGTCTGAGTTCGTATATATTAAATTCATTGTATAACTTTCCTAAAAGTCTAAAATTATTTCAAAATAAAACTCTAAAAAGTAAAAATATACAGGGCCAATGAGATGGCTCATCAGGCAGGAGCCCTTACTGATCAAGTCTGATGACCTGAATTTGAACCCCAGAAACCAACATGGAAGGAAAAAATTCCTCGTAATTTGTCCTCTGACCTCCACATACATGCCAAGACATCCTCCAGCCCACATTCACACACATAATCATACACACACACACACAAACACACACATACACCACAAACACACACACAAACAAACACACACACACCACAAACACACACACACACACACACACACACACACACAATAATGGTAACAAAAGAAACACATTTAAACTAAAAAATAGAAGTATGCAAATGAGAATTTGCCAGTCCCACAGTCTAGTCTACTGATTTACCAGTAATAGTCTCTTGAAATTAGTTTTTGCTAAAGTAAAATGAGATTATTTCAAAAGTATACACATCACACTGTAAAACATATCACTTTTATTTAGAATTGCATGGATTAAAACTCATTACCTGTGTGGGTATTTTAGACCAAAAAACAAATCCCTGGTGCTCCTAAAATCTCTACTTATAAAACTTCTTCCCTTTGGTGTTTAACATGTGATTATTTTATTTCTGTTCAACTGACTTTCTACAATTACTTCCAACATCTTTCAAGCTGATTGAGTGCCTACCAGTCTCTATTCAGATAGTAATATCTCTTAATTAAGAAACATCTGTAAACCTCATGAATTTGTTGTTTTGTCTCCATCTATTAGATCATTAATTAGGAGATAAATTAAATCTCATGCAAATACCAATTGCAGATGTAGGCCAGGGTCTGCCAGCACTACTGGACACAAGGTCATTCACCAGTACCCATGNTTACAGTCTTTCTGAGAGTTGATCCTAATTACTTATGCAAGATCATTTACATCAATATGTGACACATTGACATCCTCCAAAAGAAGGTGTTTGATGCCTCCCCAAAATGCTGCATGCAGAAGTACACCTAATCCCTTAGTATCTTTGCTTTATAGTCTGATAGGAAAACAAAACCATCATATTTGTACTTCATAATTGACTTTTAAATTGCTCATCAACTATTTTTATTATAGTGTATATTATATGTACATTACAAATCCTCTCTGCANCTATGCCAATTATTTTATTCATCCNAAATATTTACTTATGGGGNCATATCTACTAATTTAAAGTATTTTACGTGCTGCAAGAACTGGAAGGGAAAGAACATTCCTGGGCTCCGCACCGCCTCTTTTGAAGCATTCATCATTGCCTGCTGGCATAAATATTGGCTTTCTTGGGTGACTGTCCCACTGGAAAGAAAATGTAAAACCTTTATTTTTCATACCTAGTAACCAGTACAATGTCAAACACTGGTGAGTGCCTTGAAACTTAGCTGAGAACTAAATGAGCGCAGAGGTCTGTGCCTTTGTAGAAGGTATGTCTGAAATCAAGAGGCTGCAGTGAAGAGTCTGTTGGAGTGAAAGCGAAGCTTCTGAGGTGGTGATTGGGAGGGTATGGAAAAGGCAGACGCTCATACAAGCTCTACTATCCCATCTAATTAGTCAGTCAGTCCCTTCAAGAAGGGGCAGACAGTGAAATGGAAGCCTGTGTTCACTCTGATTAAGGGTATGGCCTAAGGCTGAGAAGGCTGAGATTCTCAATATCCTCATTCTAGGGCGTGGTTGGGATGAAGAAGGCAGATAAGTGGATGCTGTGTGATGTTGTGGGATAATCTTTCTGTACACTGTGAAGATGTGTCTCTGCCAAGGTACCTTCTGATTTTAATAAAGAGCTGAATGGCCAATAGCTAGCCAAGAGAGGATAGGGATAGGTGGGACTTCAGGGCAGAGATAGGAACTCTGGGAAGGAATCAGAGAGGCAAAGATTCAGCAGCAAGAAAGAGGAAGTAGGATATACAATACTGAGAAGAGGTAACGAGCCACATGGCAGAACGTAGATTAATATAAGATGGTTAATTTAAGTTTTAAGAGCTAGTTGGAAACAAGCCTAAGCTAAGACCAAGCTTTCATAATTAATAGGAAGTCTCCATATCATTATTTGGGAGCTGGAAGCCCAAAGAAAGTATAACAGNATTTGGCATCCAATATAGAGGCACTTATAACCAAGCATAGGGACTGAGAGCAGCTGGCAGGCTATTCAATGGTGGGAGGGTAGGTAGAAATGCCTGCTGCACNGCAAAGCCAACAACTTTCCAAAGCTGGCGTGGGTAGGTAGGGGTGGATCCCTGCCAATGCCCATAGGCCAGGCTCCCACAGAAAGGCAAGAAGAGACTGTAGCCCAGGACCAGTGGGGTAGCCTGCTGGATGACCTGAGGGGGCACGGATCCAGCAGCCAGCACCATGTGCTAAGTAGAGTCACAGAAGGAACCTGGAGACACACAGAGATAGCCTGGCCCTTTAAGGATTGGCTCACGCTGCAGGCATGCAGAAAGCCAGGTCCAGACTGAGAAAACCTTCAGGTACAGTATACTGGAAAATGTGTTTATGTGCAGAAGAAATCAAAGAAAAGGGGGATAGACAGTCATAGAAAAAGTAGTTTAAAAATAGTAAGTAAAGTCTTTAAAGAGAGAGTAAAGTAATATAAAAAGAATAAGGCATGTAAGGATGGGAAATATTATAACACAGGGAGTTTGGACCCTATATTCTGCTTTTTTAACTTTAAATTTTTAAAATGCTAATGAACAAAAAACAATAGCTGCTGAGAGACATTGGATTGTGGGGGGGNNAAATTAAACCAGCCTAGATATTTTAAGGATGTCTTAACTTCAGAATGGAGACTGGGATATGTGCTATATTAGGGGAGAGGCTATGCCTTTGTTTCCGCAGGGAACACAAAGCTATGGCTTCCTTCAAAATTAATAAAGATCAGGTTTGACCGGGGAAGACTTCCTGAAATCCTTGGCTACAGACATGAAGGAAGAAACTAAGAAAAATTACAAGACAGGTGATACATATGCTGATCCCATTATATGGGAACATCTCTGAGACTGGATGAGACATGATAAATCTTGTTGGCTACAGAGTCTTCAGGTCATATTATTACGTGCCATCCTTTCATANGACATGGATAGAGATTTATNTTAGTTTGGTTATGCAGTCCAAATGAACTTACAAAGTTGACAGATGTGCTTTACCTGCTGAAACACAGAACAGAGAATCATTTTTAGCTGATTTGTACACATCACACATTCCATACTTGTGTTAATGCAGATACATATGTTACCTTTAAAAGTTTGTGTGTTTTCAGGAAAAAAAAGACCAGACACCAGTGAAGACAAGTAGCCCAGGTGATCCAGCTTTTCAGAATGCCTCTGTTGCAGTTTCCTCAAATGTCTGCATCCAGAACAACCTCAAAGTGGCAAGATAAGAGGGTCCAGTCTCACAGGCTACTCTAGCCAGGATTTCAGTTAAGCCCTGCACTTTCCCATCACATAGAGATGCGACAACAAATGATACAGGTAGCTCTCCGAGGACTTGACCATTATTCCAATTTTCTCAGGGTCCCCTAAAGATGCNGTCACCTCCAGACAACAGGAATTTTAAGAACATGACACCCACATTCCCTTAAGTTGGGGTGGGTGGTTTTTGATTGTTTCGTNGGTTATGGATGTTTGTCATTGTTTAAGGGGGTTGGTTGCAAGTTGTTATTGGTCATGGACAGGAAGGAAACTAAACAAAGGAGGTTGGATTAAAGAATTTCTTTCTTTCTTTTCCTTTCTTCTATTTTTCTTTCTCTCTTATCAAAAAATGAGGGGTATAAGAATGATAGGATGAAAGTGTAAATTACAGAATCTGCTTTTAAACTAAAAAGCAACTACCAGTCTCAAATATTTTGTATTGGTGTGGATTTTTGTAAATTGATACAAATTTAAGGGTTTTTTTTGTTACAACATACTGTAAGGTACCTATGCAACTTATTTAAAATTGTAATGTAAAGTTCTAGTCCTTGAAAGCTATTATTACAAACTGTTCAGGATAATTAAGAAATGCAGGTTAGTAGTTAGTCATCTAATCAAACTTGTAGTCATCTTAGGTATGTTTCCAAGATTAAACAGAGATACATTTTAGATAGATAGGTAATCTTCAAACACTTCAAAGATCTACAGAATATGACATTTAAAATATTTTACTAACATAAAACTTTAAAAGATAGTCAGCTACATCTGCTCTTGGCAACACCAATTTACATCAGAGAAGATGATGGACATAGAATAGCCTGCACATGGAGTTTGCATTCAATGTGGCAAAGCTAGCCATTAGGGCAAGAAACTGCCCTTGACTCAACTGCTGACAGTATGCTGTCCAAACTGGAAAAAAACAAGACACAAAAGAAGGCAACTACTGAACTTTGCCAAGACAAGGTAGGACAGTCCTCCAAAATTCCTGCTTCACAGAAAAGTCTGTCAGATATTCTAGACTTGTAGGCCAAAGATGGATGCCCCAACATTGCAGAGGAATATTTGGTGACTGTCTAGGCAGCCAACTGTTTCCGTCATTTCTATAGGTTTGAAAGTGGCTTGTTCAGCACTTCCTGTTTACTCAGGTAATAGTTTATCTTTGTCAGGTCTCTGATGGGGTTGAGGACTAGATAGAGTTTTACAGTTTTCCTTGTTACCAGTTTTAGAAAGGAAACTTACAAAAGAGATGTAAAGTTTATAAGGNTGAGAGACATAAAAGCTTNAATTATTTATCTAAGAAAATGTTTTAAGGTCTAAAAAGATATTTTTAGGTTGGTAATACAAGTTATGATAGAAANTGACTTAGGTACAAAACTTTGGACCCACCATGATAGAATAGATAATGGTGTATTTCTCCAAATTTGCCAAATACAAATGGACTAGACATTNTGAATGTAATTCNTACCTGATAATTGTTCTTATTGTATATGGTTTTACTGTGTTAGAGTTAAAACATTTCCTTTTTATTTAGACAAAAGGGGGAAATGTTGTGGGATAATACTTTCGCACATTGTATCTCTACCAAGATATGTCTCTACCAAGGCACCTTTTGATTGGTTTAATAAAGAGCTGAATGGCCAATAGCTAGGCAGGAGATGATAGGCAGGACTTCTGAGCAGAGATAGGAACTCTGGGAAGGAATCACAGTGGCAAAAATTTGCCAGTGAGACACAGAGGGAAGTCGGATATATATTACTGAGGAGAGGTAACAAGCCATGTGGCAGAATGTAGATTAATATAAGATGGTTAATTTAAGTTTTAAGAGCTAGTTGGGAACAAGCCTAAGCTAATACCAAGCTTTCNTACATAAGAAGAAGTCTCTGTGTCATTATTNGGGAGCTGGTGGTCCAAATAAAGTCTGGCTACNTTGTGAGACTGGGATAATTCATGAACCTAAACTTTTGGTCCACCCCCTCCTCTTACACCTGGAATANAAAAGAAGAGGCCATGATCTTGTAAGAGAAGTGAAAGACAGCCTGAAGAAGACTGGAGAAAGGCTTTGGGTTGATGTTTGAAAGAAGTAACACAGATGCTAAGTAAGGATATCCAGCCAGGGTATGAGAAGGTCCCAGACACAAGATATTAAGAATCACCACCAGGAAAGCCTGTGGCAAACTTCAATTGGTTGTGGCCTTAACAGAATGGAGCTCCAATAACCCCTTCTAGGCAGCTGGATGACCTAGGCAACTCTGGGGAGTAAGAACACTTGCTCTGGGTACCATATTTTAGGCTGAGCCTTTGTGGACAATGAACCCCAGGCATAGATAGATAGATAGATAGATAGATAGATAGATAGATATAGATATGTAAACTGGGACTACATGGCAAGATTGCTCAGCAAGTAAAGGTGTTTGCCATCAACATGGGGCAACCTGAGTTTGACCCCTGGAATCTACATGATGGAGAGAGAGAACTGACTTCCACAAGTTGACCTCTGACCTCCATATATCCACACACATTCACACATCACACATCACACACATAATACACACTAAATAAAATAAATGTTTAAAAAGGAACATGTAAATCCAAGATTTCTTCTAAGCCTTCCATCATGAAGACACACCTGTGAGGTCAAACCTTCTCTAAGAGGAGGCACAAGGATGAGAATAGCATCTGACCATCCATTTGTAGCCCAGAGAAGTGGGAGTTAAGAAACCAGAGAAGCCTGAGCTGCTGAGTTAAACTCTCTCCGTCCCTCATGGAAAAGAGTTGTGGCATCCAAATCTATACAGACTCAAAGCAGAGGTACCATCAAACAATTGTGATGATCTTGCTTCAAAGTTTCTGTGAACAAGGACTGTGTCATGGACAGGGTCCATATAGATCTCCACTGTGACCAACCCTGGTATCAGCAAGAGCTTTCCTATAGTTTATACATTTAATTCCTAGACTAAGCTTTTCAGGTGCCAAAGGAAAGGTATTGGCTAACAATAGGTCTTTGATGGATGACAGATACATTTTAAAGTATAAAATCATATGTAAGAATATACATAATATGCCATAACATGAGGCTAGTAGATAGAAAACTAGAAAGCAGGAAAAAAAATCTGAATCAAAACAAAAAACCAAGGAAGCTTAAAGAGGTGAGTTGTGTAAAAACACTGAAGTATAAAAGCAGAAATAGATCTAACATATCATAATTCAAAGCAGTATATATGTACAAAGCATCCTTGGAGATATATGTGAATTTGGATTAAACAATTCCAACTATGTTTTGTTTACAGAAAATAGAGTTAACAAAGGATATTGAAAGCTTANATGTAAAGAATCCCTACTCTGTAAAAATATATAATGAGAAAATAACAAAGTTATTGTCATTTTGTAAATATTAAACCAGTTAGATGATAAAGCTTAAATACTTTAATATATATATATACATATATATACATGTCTTTATATTTTTCATGTGTATATACAATGTGTCTTGACCATATATATCCTTCATTCCCTCCATCCAGCTCCCTGGATGTCCCCTCAGCACATCTCCTTCCCAACCTCCTGTCCTTTCTTTGATTACAACACAGAGTTCAATTAGTGCTACAACACAATACAGAGCACTAATGGGAGAGACTTACAAATACATCAGCATGAAGGCTGTCCTCTTAGGCAAAAATCTTCAAGATAGCAACCATGTTAACAGTCAGGTTTGCAACTTTCATCTAATGAATACATACAATATGCAAACCACTTCCTGGAAAGTTACTATTTTCAATGATAAATTAAATATTTAGAAAAATTAGCTGTGGACTATAGGACTTGAATCACAAAGACAGTGCTGTAATCTGATAAAGTATGAATGAAAATTCAGCATGAGCACTTTTGAAATGGCAGGGAAAAACTAGAGGAATATCCTTTAAGTAAAAATGCAGATGCTTGCTAATGCTTCTGTTTAACCCTGTTTTAGAGATCCTAGACTGCACAATAAGGTAAGAAAAATAAATTCAAAGTTCAGAAAACAGTTGTCATTACATGCTACTAATGACCGCTTACAAGAGCCATAAAATTTCTAGATCAGTTTTTTAAATTTGATAGAATCTTTCAGTAAAGTTGTTGGATGGAAAAACAATGTATACCCCTGAAATGAAGCTAGCTCTGTGGAAGAGCACTTGTCAAGTGTGTAAGAAGCCCTGGGCCTAATCCCAGCCACCCAAAGAGAAATAGAAAATGCATTACTATTCCTATTCAGGAGAGAGCTCCAAGTGCATAGCTGAAAATCAGTGTTAGAATCTCAANAAAACTTAACAATCCTAAAACAGATCAAGCAATAACTCTTCAATGTTTGATGGAGAAAATTTAAAAACTTCCTAAAAAGTTTAAAAATTAACTATATAAATAGGTTATATAATTACCTATGCATTATATAAGAAGTTGGCAATTTCATGTATAAGGATATATACCACATCGATAAGTAAAACTTCTTGTTTTAGCTGTTTCTTAGTGAACAAGTTTTAGTTACCAATGCTTAGTTAACATCCCTCCCCCAACAACAGATTTCAAATTTCAGTTTCCACAGCATTTTCTCAGCAACAAAGCCGTGTTTTGAGCTTTGCTGCTAATGTTGCCATTCATGCATCACTGCATAAATAACAGATGAGCAGAGTGAGTGCTGGCCAATCGCGTCACTGTTTTCAGAGTGGGTTCGAGATTATTCAGTGTGCTTCTGTTATTTGGCTCACACAGAGAGCAAAACACTCAGTCATGTTACCCTCTTGTCTCATAGTGATAAACCCACATGTCCTTTTACCAAAATGGATAACAGAGGAGATCTGCCAACGAAGATGAAAGAGTAGTGGATTCATTTTCTACNACTACTCTCAACAGTTTACATCAANCCTAATGGCTTAAAATAATTGAACTTATTCTCCTACAGCTGTAGAAGTCAGGAGTGTAGAATCTATCTCCCTATTATAAAGGTCTTTGTAGTTTGACCAAGTCCATCTTGATAACCCAGAGTATTTTTCCATCACGTGATCCTTAACTTGAGTCAATTTGCAAAATTCCTTTTGCCAGAAAAGGTCCGATGCATAGGTTCTCAGGATTGGGACATGAACACCTAAGGAGAGGGGCCATATTTAACTGTCTATAGGAAGCAAAGGAACAAAGTGGAGACCCTGAAGTGAAGTTGGATCTGCTGGCAGAGTGATAGCCATGAAGGACTTTGGGTGCAGCCAGAGGACCACAGTGAAGACGACCTATCATCAAGGATGAGAGTGGTGTGTTANGAGAAGGATGAAGTTGTCTTAGAAGAACAGATGAGACGAAGCTTCCACTGCAGAACCCTCACTCAGAGGTTTTTCACAGCAGCCAAAGTACAAAGAAAAAAATGTTGGAAGCAGACTTGAACTTTGAAAGGAACATGACAGTTTCTCCAAGTCACTGGCTCCGAGTGGCCAGTTCTATGACAAGGAGAAAGCAAGCCGAGTGCTGCCTGCTCTTTCTAGGATTCTGCAGTGAGAGAAAGNACTTTAATTTAGTTCTCTGTGTTCCTTGTGTCTTAAATTACAACGTACTGAGCAAACTTTAGTTTTACTACTCTACTTCCTGTACATTTATAGTGACAATAAAAGAATTTTTNAAGTTTTGACAAGAAATTTAAAAGGTCACAGGACCATTGGGTAATTATGGAGATTACCTTGTGTGGTTTCAGTTTGGAGGTCATTTTTATAGCCCACCACAGCCCTGCAAAGCGAGGCCTGACCACAGGGTAGACATCAGTTACCTCTAACTGCAATGCAGATTGAATGCAGTTTTAACCAAGGTTCTCAATAGGCATTCTTCATGTAACTCAAGCAGTTTCTGTAGTTAAAACTCAAAGAATAGCTGGAACAACCTTGGTGTAGATGATCCAGGGAGGGAGATTTCGTCACCAGGAATCTATCTTGCTATACATGGCATGGTGTGGTTTCAATGCCAGGAAAACTAGACCATTTGAGTAGACCAGATCCACACACGATGGACTCTGATATTGGATATCTATCTACTTGGAAAGTGGAACAGATTTCCATTTTTCTGGGTGGAAACTTAGACTTCACGTGTAACCTTAAACCAACAGGGAAAAGTATAAGAGAAATCACAACCATGATAGGGAATGAATGGTTTCTTCACAAAGTAAATGAATAGATTGGTAAACTGGGCTTTACTTAGTAAGAATTTCTGTTCATCAAGGAGGAGATGGTGTATGCTTCAGATATCACATTAAAAGGCTGAGCAACAAAAACTATTTAAAAACTACCATAAAACAGAAAAAGACTAATCACTTCAAAGAAAATTGAAGAAAAGACCCCAGTAGAGCATTCACAGAGAACGAAAACCAAATGGACAATCGGTGTGTGAAATGGCTAGCCTCGTCGGTAATTAAGAAAAGACACATGGGGCTAGGAGAAGGCTCAGTGGTAAAGCATTTGTTGTGGGAGCATGAAGCTGCCTCATATAAAGCCCGGTGCAGCAGCTCACGTCTGTAACCCCAGTACCCCCACCATGAGCTGGAAGGGGGAGACGGGAGAACCCTGCAAGCTCTCCGGCCAGCTGGCCTGGCACATGCATAGTGAACAACAAAGAATCTCTGTCTCAAATAAAGTGGAAAGTGAGGACCAAACCCAAAGCTGTTCTCTGCACTCCACACAGGCTCCTTGGCATATACACATTTGTACACACACACACACACACACATACACACGAAAAGAAAATATATATTAAAACTGCATCCTCTAGGCCTAAGGCTGTAGCTCAGGAGGAGAGTATAACAAAACCATGTCATAACACAAGTTCCTTTCATTTCCATTTTTGCCAGTGATTGAAACACACAGCAGAAGGGACAACAGAACTTCCGACAAATCTAGAATACTCACAAAGCCTTAATAGATGTCTGTCGTCAGCTAGTAGCCCATTTCAGGTCCCTTTCGTTAGGGGAGATGAGTCTACAAACACTTGCTATACAGAAGTCTGGGTTATTACCTGTGTTGTTTGCTTGCTTGCTTGCTTGCTTGTTTTAAAGCCCAACTCCATGTTAAACNGTATTGCATTAGGCCCATGGACAGTCTCACCAACCCAAATCTTCATNTTCTACAGGAATAGCTGAAAGGTGCCAAGGACCAAAGGTGACAATGACCGTCAGTACAAATGATGGTACCCTAAAGAAAACAGTGAAGAGAAAATCATTCAGTTATTTGGATAAATAATTCAAATAATTGTTATGAGTGAATGACCTACCCTAGAACAGAGTATATAAAATAGAACAGTGGCACAGCCCTAAACACCTAATGACAAGGAGATAACAACCTTGCAGTGGAGAAAGCCAGTAGCCACCCCCTTCTTCAGGAGATCAACGTCCACNGGACCTCCTCTTGGGCTGTGTCAGGGTACCCGGCAGCCCAAGCATCCTCTCCAATGCTGCATGAGATCAGTCTCATTAGGAGCAAGTGCAGATAAATCCAGATGAAGGGATATTCTGCAGAACCCATCAGCACTCTTGGAATGTCAAGGTTGTGAGTCCAAGGCAAGCTGAGACACTCTCTCACAGATTCAAGGAAACTGATGAGAGACGATGAAGACCAGAGACAAAGTCAGAAGCCAGAAGGCACCTTAGATCCTGAGTCAGAAGACAGAAGTAAATGGGAAACCCGCAGAATTCAAATTACCAGTGATGGTTGGATTGCACCCGTGTTGATGCCTGCTTTGATGGCTGCAGGATTCCTGGCACAAGGTTTTCTTTGAGGGAATCTAGAATCTAGTGAGTACTCCTGCAATGCTTATGACATGCTGAAATTATTCCAGAATAAAACCTTCAGAGTGGTGCACAAGTTCTGGAAAAATCAAAACCGCAGCGGCAGAAAGCAGCTAGCTGGAATAGAGCCTCTCATACTCAGTAAGAACATCAGCCTTGATGCTGTGGACACAAGGCTCACAGACGTTCAGAACAGGTAAGACAGAGTCACAGTGACATTTCTCCAGCTCCTGTCAGCAGACTGTGGGTTGGCCAGGANTGAGGTGCTGACAGAGCCCCAGCTGCTGGAAAGGGGAATGATGTGGTCAACATCCCNTCCAGGATTATGGGAAGTAGGCGGGGGGGGGGTCTTCAGAAGGCCATTCTGCAGGACTCGCTGACTTACTAGAAGTGGGCAGTGTTGTGAGGGACAGAATGACTGAAAACAAGATGTAGTCTCAGCTTCTGTCCTGAGATCCTTAGTAAAGTCACAGAAAGCAGAGTGAACAGCAAAGTTCAAGTGGGAAGATTAAATTAATTTCCTGTTGTGTGCTGAGTGACAGAGAAAATGTATTTGCATATAACACATAACAGACAATGCTATTCTTTTGCTGGTGATTTTTGTCTTGGGACATAGATCTCAAATTGCATATATGTATATATATATATATATATGTGTGTGTGTGTGTGTGTGTGTGTACATATATGTATATATACCTATATCATACATACATACTCCATCCCATCGTTAGTCAGCTTCAGTTCCCAAGAATTAGGTAGAGAGTTGGGCAGAGAACTGAGCCCCTGGTGTGACCTGTTCTCAGTCAGGTCAGCAGTCCCTGCCTGCAGCATCCATTTTTATTCTCTGCCGACCTGGGACCTCCTCATCTTTGGACTCAATTCACTTTGTAACAGAGGTCAGCCCTCTGTCATTTAGAAACATTTGGCTGTTTTTATAACTTCACAGATGCAGCCACCTCAAACAACTGCATTCCCCGGGTGTGCTAATTCATTTAGGGGCAATGTAATTGATTTTTCCATGAGACATGTAATGAAAGTTTGACACCCAGCCACAGGGTGTCTCCTTGTGCCCATGGTTTTCATCTTATCTGTTTCATCAGGAGATGCCTCCAACTGCATCCAACTTTCAGCCTCTTAAAGGTGAGTTGCAGTGCTCTCTGACTGGTCTACTACATGGAATTATGAAGTGTTTGCCCATAGGCATCTATTGTGAAGCCAGGACCAAATGTGGTCTTGAACCAACTGAAATTGTGGTTGACCCTTTGGGCAAGGCTCCCACACACTTCCTGGATCTCTTGGGTGGGTTTTCATGCACAGATCTGTTCAAGACTTTGAAAAACAATAATCCACTGAATGTACTGATTTGATTTACATGAAGAAACTTCCCTCAGAACCCAGACGCTGAGTCTGGAGT
>LZPO01087323.1:49362-60776 GCA_001675575.1 Neotoma lepida | reverse complement strand
GAAGTGGGAACTCCAAGATCCAATTCTAGACATTGTCAGAGTGGAAGGACTGACTCCCAGTTCATTGAAGACTGTTTCCTCACCATGGTCACACCTGGAAGAGGGGTCAGGAGCTCCAGGATCTTGTGTAAGGTCACTAATCTCATTNATAAGGGCGAATCTTTATGAGCTCTGCACTTCCCACCTTCATCTTGAGGGTGAGGATTCCTATGTGTGAATCNGATGGGGCATCAACATCCATACTGCAGCAAAGCACTTCCAGTAGGTTCTACAGGATTCCATTGAATTGATCTGTNTTGGGACTGGCAGCATGAGGCTCCGATAACACCAAGTAATGTTAACG
This sequence comes from Neotoma lepida, assembly GCA_001675575.1. Taxonomy (NCBI): domain Eukaryota; kingdom Metazoa; phylum Chordata; class Mammalia; order Rodentia; family Cricetidae; genus Neotoma; species Neotoma lepida. Next base: position 60,433 of record LZPO01087323.1, on the reverse strand, counting down.
GTTAATGTCCAGTGAGAGCCGAAAACCAAAAAATTTCAATTGCAGAGTTAAGAACGCAAACAATTCACATTAAGTGAATTGAATTTTACCCTAAATTTATTTGTTTTGGGGGTTGTTGTTCTATTTTTTTTATTTTAGCCCATGTTGCTAAACATCTTTCTCAAAGGTTACTGTACCCTTGTACTGTTCTAATAGCGCGTAACTGGATCATGTTGATTGTACACTGCCAATGTCATTACATGTGAACAATTCTCTGGGGATAAAATTCAATAAAGGAGGAAGCTAAATGTAATTTAAAACACCCTGAAAGATCGGTATTGTTTTTCTACAAGTACCGAATAGTTTCTTTTCTTTTGTTAGATGTTATTCTATAATTTAGAGACGAAATCTAGCTAATCCTCAACTTTAATTTATTTGATTGAAGTTCATTGAAGTGGTAATCTTTGAACAATGGCATAGTGATTTTTTTATGGTAAAAGATTACATGGTATAATTTACTTGCTAAAAGTTAGTATGTTTTAACAACAGAAATGTTGAGTCTATACATGCTTAGCACTAAGTAAACTGTTCTTTGTGACAACAGAAAATGCAGCAGCTGGAGATGAGGAGGGGTCTTGCAGTATTGGGGGTAGGCTTTGTGCAAATCTAGCACTGGATGGAAGCCATGGGGTATGGACAAGGAGCACCTGAAATAGTTAGAAAGCCTTCAAGCCTGTTGGGAAGAGAGAGCTCCTCTTTCTTAGAATTCTGTGACCAACTGTGTATGTTTGAGTGTGTATGTGTATGCCTGTGTATGTTTGTGTATGCCTGTGCATGCACAAACACCCTTTCTCCACACTCACATCTGTAAGTGGAGGCGTGAGGTCAAGGTTTCGTCTTCAAACACTCTTCACACTATTTAAGACGGTCTCTCAGTGAACTTGCAGCCCACTCAGTTGGCTAGAAAGGCTGGCCCAGGAGCTTCAGGGGTACACTTGTGCTTCTCCAGTGCTAGGGTTACAGCAATGGGCCACTGTGCCCAGCTTTTCACAGAAGCACTGGGAATTGAACTCAGGTCATTATGCTTGCACAGCGAGAACTTTACAGGCTCAGCAGTCTTATTTGTGATCAATTTCGTGTGAAAAAGTTGAGTGGAGAAAATAAAAGTTGGGAACTATTCTAGCCTCCTTCCTGTTGCTGTGACGTGATTGAAAGCTGCTGAAGGGAGGGAAGGATGGTATTTAGATTACACTTCCAGGTCACAGTCTGTCACTGGGGGAAGTCAGGGCAGGAACTCAGTGTAAGAATTTGAAGGCAGGAGCTATGGAGAAGCGGGGGTGACTGGCTTACTCTCTTGTTCACAGGGCTCATGCTTAGTGAGCTTTCTTATACAACCAAGGACCATCTGTGCCTAGGGATGGTAATGCNCACAGTGGGCTGGGCCCTCCTNAAANCAGTTACTAACNAAGACAATGCCTCACAAACACACCCACAGGCCAATCTGATCTAGGCAATTCCTNGGTTGAAGGAGCTTTCCTTTNNGATGACTCTAGTTTGTGTCAAGATGACATTTGAAGCTATCTAGGACAGCAAGCAAATCACCTGGTCACTGAGAAATGGGCAAGAANGAGGAAGGTTTCCCTACCCCATCACTACAGGACATGTGTCAAAGGAGAGGCACCCAGTGGTCTTGGGGGAAATGGTATAGACATTAACAGACAGAAGCCCAGGCAGCTATCTTCATGTCCTAAGAATTGACACATCCACATTCCTGTTTCTTTGGGGTTAACAAACAGACCATTTTTCAATCTGTATTTATTAAGACCTAAATACTGGATTCCAGGATGGCCCTGGAATGCNGTCTGTGCCATTGCAGAAGGTCTGGTGCTACATTGTTTATGTGAACATTTCCAGAGTGATGAATGGCCCTCTACTCCAGGACACACTTCTTGGGCCCTTCTTTCCCACTTAGGCACACAAGGAACTTTTCTATCTGCCAGGCCAGCATGCCTAGCTCTTAGGAGATGAAAAAGTTCTTCTGCCTCAACAAAGCTCCTCATAACTGAAAACAGTCATCTATTAGGGTCTCACTGTTCAAGTCTGACATGGCCCTGCTGGAAGTTCCCATTTAGGGTCACTTAGGTGGCTTCAGTTAGAGAATGANAAAGGGCAGGTCACTGGAAGGCTAGGTTTGGCAAGATGTCCTGAGGGTCTTCTTTCTCACATAACCAGGCCTTTCAGTGGGCAAGATAAAACCACAGGATCTGGCCAGACTTCTCTCTGACTGTCACTTAGTACAGTCTCTGATATGGCCAAATGAGATTTCCTCTAAACATGTTTGTCTGAGGACAGACAGACTCTGAAGGGATATATAGTACCCTCCATGTGTCAAGAACCCAATGGAAACCACAATCTCCCTCTATATAGTACCATGTACAGCATCCCATTGGCTACCCAGATGAGACCCAGGTCAACATGAAAAAGCACGTACGGGGTCTAGGCAGGTGGGGCTTAGCTGCCTAGTGGCCATCTTTGTAGACTCGCAACTTCAGCCACTAAGGACACTTTAAAAATGTAGAAAATGAGGGAAGCCATTGAGAGAAATCAGGGCAGGAACTCAGTATGGGAACTTGAAGGCAGGAGCTATGGAGAAGCAGGGNTGACTGGCTTACTCTCTTGNTCACAGGGCTTATGCTTAGTGAGCTTTCTTATACAATCAAGGACCACCTGCCTGGGGATAGCAATGCCCACAGCAGGCTGGACCCTCCTAAAATGTTACTAATCAAGACAATGCCTCACAAACACACCCACAGGCCATTGTGATGCAGGCAATTCCTCAAAAGAAGAATACATGGTACATACCAGTCACCTGATTGCATGTGGTGTTTGACAACACAGTGCTTCTGAAGCCTCTTTGGATTTTCTTTATTACTGACTGTCACTTTCTTGCTGTTATCAATGAAAATTTTGTTCTGCATTATTTCTTGTATTCCTGGAATATTGAAGGAAATATCAGAATGTTGATGGTCCTGCCTGTAGAAGAGAATCCCATAGCATGGACGTCTGCATCTCTGAACTCTTTNCAGAAACTCTTCCTTTCGTCATGGACAGGGAGCCTCTGTGACAGCCTGCTGTGTGTCCCCTTGCCAGACCATAGTATCCCAGCTACACATCCAAACACTAGCATGAGTGCTGCCATGATGATTCCACAGATGCCATGGACACATGTACTGCTCAACATTACATAAAGAATGTGGTCCTTTGCAACCCAGCCACTTGGTTAAAGTCCTAAGGGTAGAAGTGGAGTTCTCAGAAGAAGAGAGGGTTCCACATGTGAACTGCAGGGTCAGCCTTGCCTGGGACCATCAAGACTAGCCTGATCCTGAGGACCAGTGCTTATCCTGAGGATCTGGGGTTGCCACAGTTGTCTTGTCTGTGTGTGTGTGTGTGTGTGTGTGTGTGTGTGTGTGTGTGTATATGTGGTGCATCTGTGTCTGTGTATGTCTCTGTGTGTATATCTATGTGTGTGTATGTCTATAAGTGTGTCTATGTGTGTGTGTCTATATATGTGTGTCTGTGTATCTCTGTGTATGTCTATGTGAGTGTGTCCATACGTCTGTGTATGTGTATATAACAGATAACTGTATAGTAAGTAGACATAAGATAGGTAGTCAATGACATAATAATAGATAAATGGTATAGTTAAATGATAGATATGTTAGATAGATTGCTGTGGGTGGCCTTTCTGTATGCTGTGAATATGTATTGCTACCATTGGTTAATAAAGAAACTGCTTTGGCCTATAGCAAGACAGGTTATAGCCAGGTGGGAAATCCAAGCAAAGATACACAGGGAAGAAAGGCAGAGTGAGGGTAGATGCTGTGAGCTGCTGGGGGACCAAGATAGAACACAGGTAAAGCCAGGAGANACATGGCGATACATAGATTAATAGACATGGGTTAATTTAAGATGTGATAGCTAGCTAGCAATAAGCCTGAGCCACAGACCAGACAGTTTGTAATTAATATTAAGCCTCTGAATGATTATTTTATAAGCTGCTGCAGGGCTGAGAGGGACACAAAAAAGCTTCTGGTTATATTTGGTGCCCACNNTCGGGCATTGATCCACATAGACCTGAGAAAGCTTAAAAAAGATTCTAAACGCACAGAAACGGAGCCGCACTGTGCTTCCTAGTCTCACAATCTCATGCCAGTAGCAGAGCAGAGAGACACATCTCCCAACAGCTGCCTGTGAGATGGAGCTGGCTGCCATCTGCCATCAGATAAGCAGCATGGTGGGCTCCCACAGTCTCCCACAGGTCACGGTACAGAGAGGATTCTCTCAGCCCCTGCCTGCAGGCTTACGCTATCGATACAAGCTCCGGCAACATGCTACATGGCAGATTTAAGGCTTTTACTCAAACAGATAAAAGGCTAAAAGATACACAATAAAACAAATTCAGACAAAAAAAAAACTAAATGGGTCACAGTCTGTTTAAAAAATATGCATAGGCTTCAGAGAGAAAAAATATAAGGTATAGACAGTCATAAAAAAGAGATGTATAATTTTAAACTAATAATATTCTTAAAAATGGAGGAGTAAAGTAATATTTTTAGAAAGCCACCTAAAGATAGAAAATACACAAGGAGTCTGGATACTTTATATTATTGTGTTGTCTTTGGGATATTTAACTGCAGAGAGACATTTGATTGTGGGGGCAGTTAAGCTAAACCAACATATATAGCTTAAAGGTATCTTGACTTCAAAATTAAGGATATATCACTTTGGAAAAGGGGTTCTGCTTTTGTTTCCACAGAAGATGAGAAGCTGTGGATTCCTTCCAGGTTAATATGGTTCCATCAAGGAAGACCTCCTCAGAGGTCTCCAATGGGAGCAATGGCCCAGATGATCCAACATCCAGAACAACTTCAAGGCAGTTGGCTGAGATGATCCAGCCTCACAGACTACTCCAGTAAGGACTTGACCATAATCCTAAATTTTCTTAGTGTGCTCCAAAGATTACCAACACCCCCAATCAGCAGGAAGTAGTGTAGAAAACTATGCCCACATTCCCAAAAAATGGATTAGGGATGTTGTCTTTGTTTAGGCAGTTTGATACAAATTGTTACTGGTCATAGTCAATCTCTTTCTAAAAGAAGAAAGGGAGATATGACATAGAAATGATAGGAAAAAAGGGTAGATTATTGAATCTACTTTAAACCAAAAAACTATTAATCTTACATATTTTACATTAGTATGGATTTTGATTTATTGATACAAATTTAAAGCTAATTTTATTATATTATATGTATATTTCTACTCTTGTTTAGGGTATTATGTTTATGCAGCTCATTTAAAAATGTAATATATAATTAAAAATACAACTTAATAGTCATCTAAATAGTCAAACTTATAGTCATGTTAGTTACATTCTCTAGGTATACACAGTTATATTTCAGATAGGTAATGTTCAAACACTTCAAAGACCTACAGAATATGGCATTAAAGTGATTTAAGAACTTGGACTTTTCTGGACAATGAGACACATCTGTCCCTGGCAACACCAATTACTTCAAAGAGAATGATGGGTACCAAAGACACTCATTATGGAGTTTGCTCTCGATATGGCAAAGGCTAGCTAGCCATTTGGGCAAGAAACTGCTCTTGCCTGGACTGCTTGACAATATGTTATATAAACTGGACATGCAGGACCCATAAGAAGGTGACCACTGAACTTTGCCAAAACAAGGTGGGATGGTCCTTCAGGTTCTTGCTTCACAGAAGAAACTGCCAGACATTGTATAGGACACAGGAAAATGGTTGATGAACTTTGTCAAAATAGATGGGACAATTCCTCAATTTTCTGCTTCCCTGAAAAGTCTAGGCCTATAGGCTGAAGATGGATGCTCCAACATTACAAAAAAATCTTTGGGTGACAGTCCAAGCAAGCAGATGTCTCTTGTCATTTCTAGAGTTTTGGAAGTTGCTTACAATACACTTCCTGTTTACTCAGGTAATATATCCTTCTGGGGTCTTNAATGGAGTTGAAGACTAGATAGTTATAATTATATTTTTCCTAAGTTATAATAAAAGATAAATTAGATATAAAACTTTAGACTCACAAAAATAGGACAGATGATAGAGTCTTTTCTTTAATTTTGCCAAATACAAATAGACTAGATATTGTACCTGTAATTCTTGTTTGATAATTGTTTTGTTATATATAATTTTACTGTGTTAAAATTAAAACCTTCATTTTTGATTAGACAGAAAAGGGGAACTTCTGTGGGATGGTCTTTCTGTATACCTTCAACTTAGCTGTATGTGGTAATTTGGATGTAATTGGCCCCCATAAGCTCATAGGAAATGGCACTATTGGGGTGTGGCTTTGTTGAAGTNTGAATGGCCTTATTGGAGGAAGTGTTTCACTGTGGAGGGCTTTGAGGTCTTCTATATGCTCAAGCCATGCCCATGTCTCAGTTCAATTCCTGTTGCCTGCTGATCAAGATGTAGGACTCTCAACTCCATCATCATGTCTGCGTGCACACTGCCATGACCCACCATGATGATAATGGACTAAACCTCAATGGACGAAAGCCACCCCATTGAATGTTTATAAGAATTTCTGTGGTCAGGGTGTCTCTTCACAGCAATTAAAACCCTAATAAGACACTATGAGACCTACTTCCAGCCCTGAGCAACCACTGGACNAGTGGCTGAATCTTATGAATACTCCTTGCCTGTCTCTGCGTATGTCATGAGAACACAAGTAATAGAGATCTGAAATGTTCCTTCACCTTGCTGCCTAGGGTATGAGTGGATCCCTCATCCACCTCAGCCCTGGCTGGTAGGCACAAGACCATCAGAAATACCACTAAGATACTTGGGTGCCTCTTAGAACCACCTCAGAAACACCATTACATCTTCACCTGTCTGTAAGGACTCACATTTCAAAATGTTACTTTCTGGGGGTTGAGGAGATGGCTCAGTGGGTCAAGTGTTCNCTGTGCAAGCATGAAGACCTGAGTTTGAATCCCCAGAATCCATGTATAAACGTCCAGGTGAGGCAATCCATGTCTGTATCCTAGTACAAGGGGGCTGGTCTAGCTGAACCGGTGAGCTCCAGGTCCAGTGAAAGATTCTATTTCAAAAATTAAGATGGGGAGCAAGAAAGAAAGACACCCAATATTAACTTCCTGCTTCCATAGGTGCATGCATGGGTGAATACTCCCCCCCCCACACACACACATGTGCATACATGCACATTTACACACCCAAAATACATTCCTCTTCATAACTGCTCAAATAAAAGCCACTTTGAAAGTTCCCTGTATTTGCACCAANCTGGTAGTAATGTCTTTATTATCTTAGAGCCTTCAGAGACAAGATAATCTTCCATTTGGGGAAACCAGAGGCCCTGTTTTAAGAACAGCTGTGTTAAACATATTGGCCACGTTCTCCTCAAGCAGTCATGATCAACATAGCACTAATATTTCAAATTGTTCCTGTTGAAAGCTTACTCTTCCAACACCCTTCAGACTTCTCAATATCCTGCAGGGAAATTAAAGGGAGGTTAGACTTAGTAGAACCCAGTCCAAATGAAATATCTTTAAAACAGTTTGGGAAGATATGACAGACAGTCTGCAGCTGAGCACTTAAAACAATAATGCAGCCCCTAATACAATAAAAAAAAAAGGCTGGGAATGAAACCTTACAAACAGGCTTGATGGCAAGAGCTTTATGACTACAGAAGTCATTTGATCCCGACTCACAGCTCCAAATAACCCCAGTTCCATTTATGAAACTAGAAACTCAAGTTTGGCCTCATTTGTAGTGTCAAGAGTAAACCAAAGAGCTGGGCATGGGGGTGGGGGACTGAGTAATTTTGAGTGCATGTGGCTGAGCTAGGCAGCAAACACCAGGGTTGCTCCTCAGAAAATCAACCTTTTGAAGTAACTCTAGGTGGGTAAGCTGAGGTTTTAATCTTTCCCCTGACATAAATTTTACAGAATGGCTTTCAGAACAACACAGGGGAAGTCATATCTCTGTCAGCTGACCCCCCCCCCACACACACACATACTGTTTGCCAATCTTCAAGCTCGTGTGTGTTTCTGCATGGCAACTAAGAGTAGGTTGCATGAGTTTTTCTTTTTGCTTTTAAATGTTTGGGATATATTTCCTAGAAACAAAGAATTTTTCTTTTATAGGAACACAGTATGGTCATCAAAGTTANGAACTTTAATTTTGATACAGTGCTGTATGGAACCCAAAAATGCATTCACATTTTGAATTTTTTTAATCTGTCTTGTGTGTGCCCAGGCATGTCTGTGTGTGCAGGTTCAGGTGTTATGTCCAGGTGCATATGCAGATGTGTGAGTATACACTCNGAAGCCAGAGGACAACCTTGAGTGTCACCATCAGGAACAAGGTCCACCTCCTTTGAGATGTAGGGTCTCTCACTGGCTTGGTGCTCACCATGTAGGCTGGACTGGCTGGTCAAGGAGCCCCAGGGAGTCTCCTGCCTCCACTTCCCCAGTGCCAGCATTACAAGTGCTGCCATTGCGCCCTTACCTTTTTACACAAGTTCCGGAGCTCAAAGGCAAGCTCTTTACTGGCTGAGCNTGTATTTAGCTTTTTATGATTTCTCTCTTCAGTCCATACTTCTTAGGATCGTCATCCTCCCAGTCCAAGATCCTTGGCAGGGTCACGGATTGCCTTTGTCTTTCTTAAACTGGAAAGACTTTTGGTATCTTATTTGTCTTTCTTGTCCTTGAAACTTCAGAGGATTGCAGGCTGGTTATTTAGGGGGGGGAATCTCTCAGTGTGGGTTTAGCTGGTGCTTCCTGGGGGGCAAGACTTAGATAATGCGGCAGGATCAAAAAGAGTATCATGGGACACTGTGTGGGTCTAGGTGTGTGGCCTTGAGCTGCAGTGATCTGGCTTTGTCCCAACATAAAGGGTGTCGGTTTGATCACGTGGCTTCTGCCAGCTTTCAGCACTCTGCTATTAACTCTCTTTGCCTTTGTAAATTATGGGCAATTTGTAGGAAGGTGTTTGTTACATGTATAACCTGTTTCTCATCAAACTTTCACACTTCAGTGTGAGTGAGCATCCCTGGATAATTTCGTAGCTCCCTGCTCCTTTCAGGTTTGTAAGATGATATTCCAGTGTAATAAAGAAAATGTTCCTTCTTTCTTACGTATGCATGTATATGTATGTGAGTATTTGATAATACAGATGTATAAAAGTATATGTGTGTATCCATGTGCGTATGTAAGTGTTTGGTGTAGATTTACAAAACTCATTATNTTTTCTCAGTTTGAAATCATTGTTACGGATATATGTTTGAGGATTTCTTTAGTGGGTGCNCCTTCAAGCCGTGGCCATTCATGTGGACATCTACATTCTTCCTTAAGAGCTTTGTTCTTTAGAAACAAGTTGTTTTATACTTGATTTACCTTTCTCAGGTTCCTCCTGTACTCCCCCTCAAAGACCCCCAGTTTCTCTGAGTAAAAAGTAGTCTTTAGATATGAAGACGTGAGCACCTGGTGTTACTGCACAGAGACCTTCCAGATGCCAGACCCAGGAGATGCACATGCAAACATTTGCATTAGGAAGTACATGCATGTACATGTACATGCAGAAATTTACATTAAGAAGTACACATACACATACTTGTGTGCCCACACAAACATCCAAATTAGGAAGAACATGCCTGTATGTGTATACACATAAATTCATGTTAAGAAGCACATATGTCTGCACGTGTCCACACACAGAAGTTTACATTAGGAAATACACACATATGCACATGGAATTTTAAGTAGGAGCACATGCATGTGCACATACCTTNCCCCCACACGGAGATGTGTGTGTTCATTCGAAGCCAAGCATTCACAGTGACACATGGGCTCCAGTGAGGCATGACAGGATACACATACGTGGAGATTCCTTCTGAGCCCTGAGAAGGCCAGCTCCCATGCCTTCACACAGACTCCGATATAACCTTGGACAGTAACTTAGAGAACTGGGAAGCCATGCCANTGCAAAAAGCAAATCTGACAGCTGGAGCTGTATTGATTTATTGTGAATTATTTTAGGTAAAATTCACATATAGTGTAATGTACAGGTCTCAAATGCACAGTTGAATGTGTCCTAGTTCTCAAGCCAGGGAGACTCAAGCAGCACACAGGTATAGTCATCTGTCACCACCTAGGTAGGGGTCAGGGTGCGAGGACCACTGAACCTAGTATGCAAAAGGCAGCAATGCCACCAGGCAGCCTATTGGNNTAAGGAGACAGCGCCGTGTCTGAGAACCCTTGCCTATAATGACAGCAATACTGTGTCTTTAACTCTAGTAGTGTACCGTGATCCCTGAAGTTGAGCAGGACAAAGTCCTCCAACGTTCATCTTGGTTTTCAAGATTATTTCCTCATAGGCTGTGGCATTTTNATAAAAGCTTAAAGATAGCTGTCNAAATGGAGATTTTATTGGGTGTTGCACTAGATGAATCAACAGAGTTGGGAGAATTGACTTCNCAGCANTCCTTCAATGCANCACAGTTTCTAATATANCTAAATCTTTAACTTCTCCAGGCGGTGTTTGATGATTTTCCATGTAGAAGACATGAAATCCTTTTGTCTGCTTTGGGAGTTCTTCCAGTGTTTGATGTCTGGGTACCAACATCAGGTACAGTCTGCACTTGTGGTATTTTTCATACCAGATTCCATGGTTGCTAACGAACACTTGGAAATACAGTTGATGTTGTACACTGGTTTTCTGTGCGTCATTCTTGTGTTCACTGCAGTGCNTTTTTGTGATTCCTTGACATTTTCTGTAGAGTCAACCAGACCACCTGCAGCTGACGCTTGTGGTTTAAATGAGAAATGTCCCCCTCATGCATTTGAACCCTTGGTCTTCAGTTGGTGGTACTGTTTGGGAAAGTTTGGGAACTTTTAGGAGGAGAAGTCTTGCTAGAGAAGTACTTCACTGGGGGCTGGCTTTGAGGTTTGTAGCCCTGACCCACTTTTCTACTTTCTGTGCTCACTCTCTCCCTCCCTCCCTTGATTCCTCTCTTCCCTTCCTCCCTGTT
>LZPO01087323.1:23317-37617 GCA_001675575.1 Neotoma lepida | reverse complement strand
TGCCCCAGGGATCCTTCTGTTTCCACCTCCCTGAGTGCTGGGATTACAAACTTGAACTACTACTTTATACTTCTTCGTGTATGTTGTGGGACTCGAACTCAGATCCTCAGGCTTGCATAGCAAGCCTTTTAACAACTGAATCTTCTCTTCAGCTCCAAAGAAAGANGTTTTAAAATTTGCTACTCTACCCTGTGGATGAGTGAATATCCTACACTATAGCTGTAAGGCCTCTATAATTATCATCCTTAATAAATTACATACCCAAGCATAATCATTACACTTGTCTAGCCAATAGTCATAATTTAGCAAAGGCTCGAGTGTCCACTGTGAACTAGCTATGCAAGCAGCNTGAGGGTGTAAAAGACCAGTGTTTTCATCTCCCTAAGCCTGTGGTCTAGAGAAGGACGAGGGTGAAAGAAACAATGAACTATTCGAGAATGCTGGTGGTATAAGGGCTAAGTTAGAAAAGATAGTCAAGGGAGTGGTATATGAAAAGATGACACCTAAGGATAGAGAAGGAACCCACCAAGTGAGCTGGTGGTGTGCCCATCAGGCAAAGAGAAATAGGAGTCCGCCTGGAGCAGCCAGAGTTTTGTCCACAAGAAGAGCAGGGGGCTGGTGTGCCTGAGAAGGAATAGTCAAGGAGTGGATTGGAGAAGCAGTCAGAGTCCATAACAGAAGTGACTCTCATGCTATGAGAGCAGTTTGAGATTCGTCACATGGAGAGTGTGGGAGGAAGCATAGGATCTGACGTCCATGTTCAGCAACTCTCCTTCTTGTTGCACAGAGAAGAAATGAAAAGGTAAGGAGCCACGTGACTTAGGGCCCAGCAGCAGTTGTCATAGCCCTGGTCAAGCGGTGAACTGGCAGGAGAGTAGCAAAGCCTATAAAATGGGACTTGATTTTCATTCTTCAACATATGCGATGGTTGCCTTCAGCTCTTTGTCTAGAGGTCCAACAGCTGGGTCCCCTTGGAGATGCTTTCCTTGGGTTGCACTCGTTTTTTTCTAAGTAGGATCTACACTTTCCCATTCCTTTGTGTGTCCATAGTATTTTGTTGAAAACAGGACAATTTGCATAAGAGAATGAGGCAACTCTGGGCATTGGATCCTATTCTCTCCCCAGGATGTGTCACCACAGCTGTTTTGTGTTTGTTTCCTGTAAAGTTTGCATTTTCTGTCATATATTACTGTTGATTAGCTTAGCATTCAGATAATAACTTGCCCCAGGGATTTTCAAAACAATTGAGCCAGTGAGTCTTCCAGGACACTTTGAACACTTTCTCCATGTGCTGGGGCACACTTCCAGTGCACAGGCCATTTATAAGCCTTCCTTAGCCTTTATTTCTTACTTGTGCAGGCTCTTAAGAGTCACTGGACATGAGGCATTGGGGACCCCTTTGGATCCTTCTCTCTGTGTGTATGTGAAGCACGATCCTAATTAGTCTTAACAGTAAAAACCTGGAGTAAGATATTAGGGTGAAAGCTGAAAGATCAGAGAAGCAGAGTAGCAACCATTAGAGAGTTCTTACCTCTATGAATCCTCAGACCAAAATGGGGAGATCCTATCTCTACGAATCCTCAGAGTGAATGCTCATACTGTCTCTACGAATCCTCAGACTGAGTGGGCCAAGATCCTGTCTCCACCTCCTGAATGCTGGGATTAAAGGCATGCACCCCTCCTTGACTCCCACACACACACACCCCACTTCTACCCCCACCCCTGGTTCTGTTTCTCTTTCAGACTGGTTCAATCTCATGTAACCTAGGGTGGCTCCTGATCTTCCTGCTTCCTCCTCCCAAGTGCTGGGATTAAAGGTGTGTGCCACCACTGCCTGGCCTCTATGGTTAACCAGTAGCTAGCTCCATCCTCTGATCTCCAGGCAAGCTTTATTTGTCAAAACACAAACAAAATATCATATAATGTGTGTGTATATGTGTGTGTGTGAGTGTGTGTGTGAGTGTGATTATCAGTACACGTGGGGGAAGTGTGCATGGATGTATACATGAGCACATGTGCGTGTAGAGTCAGAGGAGCCTTGGGTGTTGTTCCTCAGGCAACTGTTCACCTTCCTTCTTTCCTTTCTTCCTTCCTTCCTTCCTTCCTTCCTTCCTTTCTTCCTTCCTTCCTTCCTTCCTTCCTTCCTTCCTTCCTTCCTTCCTTCCTTCCTTCCTTTCCTCCTCCTCCCCATCCTCCTCCTTCTCCTTCATCTTTTTGGCAAGGTCTCTTACTAGCCTAAAGTTTGTCAAGCAGGCTACACTGGGTGGCCAGTGAGCCCTAGAGCTCTGCCCATCTCTGTGGTTACAAGTGCTCCCGTGCACACCGAGCTTTTTTATACGGGTCCTTGGCATTGGAGTTGAACTCAGGTCCTCATTCTAGAAGGCAAGCACTTTACTGACTCAGCCATCTCCCAGCCCTTTCAGGTCTTTACTGATCATGGACTAATCCTTTTAAAAACCCAGAAATAAGCCAGAGCTTTTCAAAGCCCCCAAATAGAAGTTATGCTGCCTAGACACTTTAAAAATAAATTGACCTTTCTTGCCTTAACTGATATTATAGCTTTAATCAGGTGTGGGACTGAAAAAAAATGTAGGTAGTTAATTATTCTTGGTAAATGCCTTTGATGTGGCATTTTCCCATGAAGCCCTGAGTAAGGTTCAAAGGTGGAAATATCCTTGTGAATTGAGCTTTATCCAAGAAGCTATGAGGCACACACACCAAATAGTGACAGTGCTTTAGGGATGGGCCTTTTTGAACCCTTCAAATCTGCTCTGCTGCCTCNNATGNCTTAAGGCTGTTGGTTGTTCTTCAAGGATACTATNAGTTTGTAACTTCTGGTTGTCAAGGATACCACAGAACTGAGGAGAGAGGGATGGAAGTAGGCCAAGAGGAGACATCACAACTGGGGTTCTTACCAAAGTTCAGTAGTATATCTTGAGATANTTCTGTTCAGATTCTAATAAATCTTTGGCTAATTCTTTGGTTCTGTGGGATGTTGAAAGGGAGCCAGTTGACAGTTTTCCCAGTATTGCCATGGTACGTATGGAGGACTATATGTGTGGAAGNCTTCATTCTATCGTTCTGAAACTCCCTCAGGAAGTGGTTGGATTTTAAATATCTAAAACAAATTCAGCAGAAATTACCCCAGATTTTGATATGAGGAGTGGAGGAGAGGAAACCCCAAATGTGATTTCAAGGTTTAGGTCCTAAGAAACTGAAAATAATAAAATAAAATAAAATGGATTTCTGTTTTCTGACCNTGAGTAGGGAGGTGAAGAGAATAGCNATGGGCATGGTAAATGTGAAATCTATGCTAGGCGTTCTGAAGAGAGCTCGTGGGATGTTGCATATTCTAGTCAGAANAGAGACTGTAGAGTGGATGNTATCACTTATGAGCAAGATTTAAACAGTTCAATCTTGACCTAAGGAAAATGTGTCTTCNAAGAAGTTCTAGAATGAGGGAGATTCAGTTCCTCAGAAATGGAAAATGAGAAGCATCTGGTGGTTGAGTTCAATGGAACAGAGGGACATCTGTGAGTGGATTCAAGGAAGAGGAGAGAAGAGGAAAGGGGGTGGTAGGTGGGCTCGTTAGTTGTGTGTCAGCTTGACGCAACCTAGAGTCATTTGGGAAGAAGGAACCTCAACTGAGAAAATGCCCCCACCATATTGGCCCGTAGGCAAGCCTGTGGAGTATTTTTTAATTAGTGATTGATGAGGAAAGACCCGACCCATTGTGGGTGGGGCCATCCCCAAGCAGGAGGTCCTGGGGTGTATATGAAAACAGGCTGAGCAAGCAGTAAGCAAAGGAGTAAGCTGCATTTCTCCAGGGCCTCTGCATCAGTTCCTACCTCCAACTTCCTGCCCCGACTTCCCTGGATGATAAACTGAAGCTGTAAGGAAAATAAANCCCTTTCTNCCCAAGTTGCTTTTGGCCATGGCATTTCATCACAGCAATAGAAAACCTAACTAAGACAGTAAGTTTCTAGGGTTTTTTTTGGGGGGGAGGGGGCATGTTCACNCGGAGGTCCTAGGCACAAAGCAGTCCACACAGGTCTTAGATTGCACTTGGCAACACAGAGCTAAGTGGTTCTGCTCAGGGGTTTTGAGGAGCTGCACAAGGCTCCACTTTCATTTTTGAAAGCATTNCAAAATGCCATGTTGCAGTGGAACTTGAACCCAAGGCCTTGCGCTTGCTGGGCAAGTGCTTGACTATTGAGCTACACCCCATCATCTTACCAACAAGCACAAAGCTTTTGCATCGGAGGGCACAGGAACCAGAAGACTATGCAAAGCCGGTCATGAGCACACGGAAGATGGAGAGGTCTTGGAAGCCAGCTGTTGGAGCCTAACCTCACAGTAACCTTCAGGCAAACTGCATGGCTGGGGAATTGGCATCATCTAAAAACGGGGGACCCCTGCAAAGAGCCCTGCAGCTTCCAGGATCAGCCCAGCCAGAGACTGGGGCAGCAGCTGGCAGCAAACCATTCACAAGGGACGTTCTGACAGGGTTTGTTTGTTTTGATGCGTCCACTGACTCATCCCTCCCATCTATATTTGGGGGGTCCAGTTCTGTAGTGAAAAGGAACTGAGATTCATATCAGCTCTCCTGGGCCCTCTTGAGAATTGTGTGCATTGTGATTAAGTGCATATTAATAACACAGACTGTCCACATTAGAGAGACACGCACAGTCCTCCTTGCCAAATACTGAGGTCATCCCAAAGTGCTCTGAAGTTAAAACACTCCCTAAAAAACAATTGAGCCCCTCCATGACAGTATAATTTTGGCTCCTAAAGTAGGCACACCAGGAAAATGGCCATCCCTAAGGACATTGTCTTAGCTACATTTTTTTTTTCCCATCTGGATACGCCACATGCTATAATACCATGTGGCTTCCTTTTGTAGCTATCTTCCAGAATGCAGCTTACTAACTCCTTTACATTTAACAGCCCNAAAATGTTCATTTGGTATAACAAACCTTCACATATTTTTACCTCAGGTATTCTTAAGGATGCCTTTGTTTCTCTTGTCTCTGAAATCGAGCATCTCTCAGCAGGCTGCACAACTTTCTGATTCCCTTCCCTTCTCTCTCCCACAGACAGAAAGAGGGGAAGCTGTAACACGGATGCCTGGCCGGCCGGGGATCCTAATTCCCTGTGNACACCTCATTTACCGCCCAATCAAATTCAGCAGTTGCAGCGGTTACCAGGCAGACCTTACCCTGGAGCTTAAAATTCCCCTCCTACAATATATATAGTTAGTCTTAATAAATAAATGACTTGGACCATGCATTATATATCACTCAAATCCATGAGGACACAAATTATGTATAATACATCGGCTGTGTAATTTATTTATTAAGCAAAACGCGGATTTCCCATGCCCATGCATGGAGCACAGTTTGTCACACACGGCTAAATGATGTATTCTTATTAGTCCCACTCAATTACCAAGTCATCCCTCTGTGGTCCGTGTATTTGTTAATGATAGCGCCACAACGCTGCGTCTACAGTACCTGTGATTTTCGTGATTCATAACCGCGCGCTAAAACTGTGAAAATGATGAATCGGCTGCCTTTGATTAAATGCCGCCGACGGTATGTTTCAGATGTGTTTGTCGCGGTTAGGAGTTAAAGAAACAGCGTTGCTCCCGATCATTTACATATCTAATTAAGCCAAGCCCTCACTGGATAGGAAGAAGGCATCAGAAGACAAGAGTGAAGCCTGGATGGGGAGCATCTGAAGGTACTCTCCAGCTTCGCTGGTTATAAATTCTCATCCTCACAGTTCGGAAGGCACAATATGCTCCATTGAAAAGGGCGGTGGAGTTTGTTCCTTCTGTCTGGCAATGGTTCTCATCTTTGGGGTTCGTCTTGGACAACACCGGTTGTTAACGTTTGAANACTCCCCAAGTGAAGGCTTTGAAGCTTAAGCTAATTCCTAAGGACCTGGGAAGGAAGGACACAGAGACATGAAAGGGTCAGGACCATTTCAAGTGATTTCCTACAGCTCCAGTTTGCCTTCTGCCTCCTCAGAGGGGCTTCTTAGTACGTCTCTGTGACACATGGCAGCAGAAAGGAAAATACCATTTCAAACAAAGATTAATTATCTTTATAGCTTCAGCTCATTTCCCCCCCTTATCTGGACCCATATAGGTTTTATAGCTAATATTAAGGCAGGATAGAATGAGACCCAGACTTAAGAATGTGCTGGAGTCACTCTGCTGTAAGGAGGGCTGTGGGGCAAAGTCCACGAGACCAAAATAAACACCGGGGAAAGTTGATGGTTCAGACCAGCNAGGAGAAGTNTGTCTTCCTGAAGCCAACCNAGAAATCGACGTGTAAAGCAGGCACCGCTTTTGGAGATGAAGCTCCCTAAATTAGACTACGCCTCCAACACACTCAAAGCAAAGACTAATAACAACANCAACAAAGGAAGACTTCGAATTTCAGNATTTNTGTNCCTAGAATATTTTTAAACTTTGTTTTTTAGAAAGATAATCTTTGGCAGTATCTCTGTGTTGGCCTTCTCCTAGAGCAGTGGTTCTGAACCTTCCTAATGCTGTGACCTAACACAAGGCTGTAGTGATGCCTCCCCGTCAACACACACACACCATAAAGTTATTTTCGTTGCTACTTCATAACTGCAACTTTGCTACTGTTGTGAATCGTAATGCAAATATCTGTGCTTTCCAATGGTCTTAGGCAACCCCTGTGAAAGGGTCGTTCAAACCCAAAGGGGTCAAGACTCACAGGTTGAGAATCAGTGTCATCTTCAAATGAACATTCACTATCAACACCACAAATCTGTAATTGACAGTGAAGGAGAAAAGCAAAACAAAACAAAAAAATGTCATCATGTTGTCTGAGACAAAGCCATTTCTACTCTTAAGACTTAAAGCCCATCTGTGGACAGTGGCGTGCTGCACTCTTAGACCTCTGGGACAGTCACCAGTCACAGCACAGCCTTNAGGACATGGAGCACAACTCTGGCACATATGTGTCAAGTTTAACCAACTTTGTGTTGAAAGTTGCATGATTCTCTCTGCCAAAGTCTGTCCTGTCCCTTTGATGGCTTTATCCTCAGATCTGAATGTAACTCCGTGTGTCCCAACAACTCCAGGTCTTGCTGGCTGCCCACTCCTGCCTGGAAGGGATCACAGCACTTGACCCATCCATTACAGGATGCTTGTTGGCCTGCTTGCCTTGTCTCTCACTGGAAGCACAGAGCGCATCTGTGAACCTGTCCTCTGAGCAGAAGAAACCCACTGGACATGGAGGGTCATGCAAGGATGGTAGGACCCCCCAAGACCTGAAGTCTGTTCTTCTCAGGAGCAGTGTGAAGGGTGCAGAGCTGATGTTCTCACTGTTTTCCCTAATTAACCAAATTACCTCAGGCAATTATTCTACATTCTGTACCTCAGAGTCCACATTTTAACAATGCAAGGCATCAGTGGTGATGCGAGCAAAGCACAAAATACGTTATGTATGAAGATGTCATAAAGAGACCCCTTCTTTTGTTCNTTGATTAAATTAAATTTTAAAAGAAGACAGCATCAGAGACAGCCCCAGCTTCCTCCTCTACATTTTAAGTTCCAGGCTCCCCCAATTCCCACAGCACCTCCAGTTTGCCTGTCGCTTGGGGGCGTTAGGTAGCTGTCAGGGGACACACCAACCCAAAGCACTCNCAGTGTGGCATGTGCTGGGCACACTTACAGGCATCCCAGCAAAACATCACAGGGCACTTCTCCCACAGAGGCTCTAGGTCCTCGCTCACCACATCAACCGGCTAACTCAGTGCTAATCAAATTGCAGCCCTCTGGGATCTGGTCCCATTTCACTTCAGGACCTCCTTCCCCACATCCCTCACAGGACACGATGCCTGATTTCCCCCCACAAATCTGTAGTGGTGGAACACTCTGTACCCCAACCTTTCCTGGACCATCATCCGTCAGTATCTTTGTGATGCCATCATAACATACAGTCCTGCTCTGTGTTACAAAGTGACATCATCAACTCCAAGAGTCATGATATGTCCTCTCAGCCCTGGTAGTACATGACCTACCCATATACACATTTTCTAGAAATTTCTTCAACAGCAGTGTCTTGGACTGATTCCTTCTTAGGCCTGTGGAAAGTTTTCAATGCAAAGAGAGGAAAGGTCCAGTTCTATTCAAAGCCAGAGCTGACGATGAACACGAGTTCTGTTGATTTCCACAAACGGAGTTTGTAATCACCTCCTGTGGGAAGATTTATACAGAAAAATGGAAACAAGAAAAGTCTCAGAGGATTGTTCGGCCGTGAAACATAAGCCAGAGAACCCCATTTACCACCAGCAATAGCCTAGGTGAGAAAGCTTTGGTTTTATCTGGCAGCTATGGAGAAAAGCAAACACAGAAAATCCGATCTGAGAATNAAACTGACTGGAAAACAAGAACAGGGTCCTTTACCCGGTTCTTGGTAGGTCCTGCCCAGAGGCTTCAGGAACCATCCCTGAAAGGAGTATCACCAGGGCCCCAGCTCCAGTGCCAAGCGGGGAGCAGGCAGGGGTTTCCTGTTCTCGGCTGACTCGGGGTTGCAGAAGGTAGGCAGTAGGAGCNCTGATGCCAATGCCATCTCCAATGAAGCAAAGCCCAGGTTCCTATAGCCTCTCCCTGGAATGACCTGCAGCCTTGCAACTCTGAGACCTGCATCCTGGGGGATGTAGGGGNCATCCAAAGACAGGAAAGGTTCAGGTCAAAATGCCTTTCCATGGCTTAGACAGCAGTGGTTTGCTTGCTTGCTTTCAGAAGTCCCTCTGAAAATGNGGTGCCTCTGGGGGTGTCAGNATCCCCTTTATTTATACCTTAATGTGCTCTGATTTAAAGCATATTCTCTCCAATAACTAGCTGGGATCTTTCTCCTTGGGGAAAAAGAGNAAGTACCTTGGGCTCTATGAGACCCTGTCTCAAAGAAACAAAACCAAAACCAAACTATGAAGGAAAGAAGTAGAGAAAGAAAATCTTTGTTCTCTTGTTTTGTTTTGAAGTGGCTCATCCTAGGGAAGGGGACAGCAGCATCTAAGGGCCACACACTCAGTCCCAGATATCCTACAGACATAGGTCTGAACTCCCTTCCTATAAAGAAGATTGTGTCACTTTCACAGGTTTCTGAAAAAAATCTTATTTGTGTGTGTGTGTGTGTGTGTGTGTGTACACGCACCTGTGTGAAAACACATGTGGAAGCTATCCAGAGTTCAATACCAGGTGTGTTTCTCTCTCTCTTTACACTATATTTTGGAGACAGAGTTTCACTGAGTCTGGAGCCTGCCATTTCAGCTACAGGACTGGCCAGCAAGCCCGTGGGATCCTCCTATCACCACCCCACAGAGCAGATATTACAGATATGCTTTTATGCAGTGTGTGTATTTCATAAGTTTTTAAAACCAGGAATAAAAACGTCTAGATAGAAAAAAAAAAAACTGGTTCCTCCCAGTCAGAGGCAGAGGTAGGCTCTAANCAGATATNAGCTCTTGTGACTTGAAGCTTGGCTTCCTTATTGGGTTGAAACCCTACAANCATTTAACTGTCTATGGTTTGCAGTTGGCCCTTGTNCCAGCCAGGTCCCTCCCAACACTATGTTCATAAGAGCACTCATGAGCACATGACTTTAGAGAAACAAGATATCACACTAGACCATCAGGACCAGGCAATGCAGATGATGTTTGGTTCATGAAACAGGGAAAAACAGGGGCAAATAACCCAGAAACTATTTCTGCTNTGGTGCTTATCTGAGCTACTTTTCCTGTTGCTGTAATGAAAACATCCTGACAAATCAGCATCAAGGAGGAAGGATTTATTTGGCTCCCATTTCCAGGTTACGGTCCATTATGGCAGGGAAGTCATGGCGGTGAGAGCTTGGGGAGGCTGCTAACATTGTATCCCTGATAAAGAGGCAGGGAGAGAGAGAGAGAGAGAGAGAGAGAGCATTGTGCTCAGCTCACTCTCTCATTTTAATCCATCCAAGGACCCTAAACCATGGAATGATGCTGAGCACAATCAAAGTGGGGTTTCCCGATTCAATTCCTCTAGATAACCCCTCACAGGTGGACCACAGCACGACTCCTAGGTAATGGTAAATGATCCTATCAAGTTGACAGTCTACACGGATCTTCACGGAGGAGAAGATGNCACAGCCGAGCAAGCAGCGCTTTACTTCTAGGTGATTGATCTTTGAAGAGTTGCTGTCCTNGGTCCTGGGAGGTCANCTCTAACAGTGGAAGAACTACCTCCCAACAAGCAGCATGAACTCATATATGTGGTCAGCTCGTCAGAATTTAAAGGGAGACCATGTGAGAGTGCCCAAGGTATGCCATCACTGCAAACAGAGAGTCCTTGTGTTAGTTACTCTTCTGTTGCTGTGACAAAATGTTCTGACCAAAAGCAAGTTATGAAAGAGTTCGTTTTGGCTTATGGTTGCAGAGGAGGGGTCCATAATGGCTGAGAAGGCACAGCATGGCACAGCAGCAGGGGCAGGAAGCTGAGCAATCACATCTCAACCACACACAGGAAGCAGGGAGAACTAGCAGGAAGTGGAGTGAGGCTGTAAACCTTTCAAACTCATCTCCAGTGATGTATTTCCTCCAGCAAGGCTCCATCTCCTAAAGGTTCCACAACCTCTTCTAACAGCATCACCAACTGGGGAAAATGTTCAAATACATGACGTTTCTGCAGGACAGTTCTCACTTTGACCACTATAGTGTCTATCTTCTGCCTAGGAAGACTGGCAAAATCCCTGGAAACTGGCTGCATGAGGGATGGTAGAAACAACGAGAAACCGGGAGAGACTTAAAAGTCAAAGAAGGAGGAAAAGAGTGAAGAAGGGAAGAAGGAAGAAAGGCATTTAGCAGGCTGTCCTTGCAAACATCCGTGAGGAGACTGGAGAGTGGGGTGGGNTGAAAGGGNGCAGACTAAGGAAAAGGAATGAGATTCTCACACCAGGGATAAAGAGAAAACCTTGGGTCTAGAGCATGCCGGGCAGGACNTGCTGCAAAGTTACTGCACTGAGGAGTTCCCCAGTGGAGAAGCACTTGAGAACAACCTCATTCCCATGGTTGTTTCCAAGGCCTAGCAGCAGCAACATCTGCTCAGTGCAGACACAGAGCTGCTGGTGACAGCACAAGCAAGGAAGAGGAAGCCACTCATCTGGGGGCCATTCTGGAAGTGCATTCTGGACAGAATGTTTCTGCAACCGTGTAAGACCTGAAGGCACTTGTAGACTGAGTGGAAAGGAGTCTCTAGCCACTGGCCTCTACGGCCCAAAGAGGCAGTGATGGTGACTGAAAGGGATGAGGTGGGAAGGGACACAGCAGAGGGCATCATTTTNGGGAGAGGGATGGAAAGAAAGGTTCTCTCGTAGCCCAGGCTAGCCTGGAACTCCCTAGATGGCAGAGGCTATCCTTGAACTCTTGTTTCTCCACCTCCAGAGTGCTGGAATTATAGGTGTGCACAGCCACGTCCCGTTTATGAGTTGCTAAGGATTGAACTCAGGCCTTCATGCAGGCTAGACAAGTACTCTACCAACTGAGCTGAACCTCTAGACCTATGATGGGTGTCATGAAAAGAGAGTGACCATCACCTAGACTGGAATACTGGGGACTCACAGGACTTGTGGGAACTAAGAAAGGATTGAAGTTTTCAAAACATGGCCTGGAAGCTTCTAATAAGTCAACATAGCCTATGGGCTTGATGTTAGCACATGGAAAGACTCCATTTCTGTCCCACCCATTCCCGCCCGCAGCGCATTTGACTCCTGCTGTCCTGAGTGACTGGGTGAGGTCAGAACCAAGCAGTGACCTGCTGGAGTCCTGCACTCTTGGCTGACCCTGCTTTCGACACCGCAGAGAAAGAAAGGAAGCTGATNTTTTCGNGGCAGAGAAACAAGCCAGGAACTGCTCCAGTTCATACTTTAGTGGCTCCCAGGTCTGCTGTGTGAGAACTGTTTAAAGACAGAAACACAAGTGATACAGAAGGCCAAGNTTTGACGTANGTCATCAAAAATCTCCATGAGCTGTGTCTCCCTTCCTCTGTGAGGGCTCTTATTTCTCTCTTTGGTGATCCTACCNTGCTGTCAAGTCTNGTGCTGAGCGTAAACTACCCTAAGAACCACCTGCCATGCTGTTGCCTCTCTGTCTGTCTGTCTGTCCATGGNCTTAGTAATGCTTCTAATNAACCCTATACTTTCCAATAATCTNTCTNAGTGTCCTCTTGAATGTGCCTAACAACAGCGGGGACAGAGGTTCGGGAAGCTCGACATGAGCAGAAGTTGCTACCAACCACACACTCTGGGTCACTTGCATCCTTGGCAAAGACTTGGTGGGAAGATGGTGCCTTCTTTTACAGCTTCAGGATAAGGTCCACTGAAGCAGCATACAGGGGAAAAAAAACCCCTTAGAAATAAGAAGGTGTCATACAGAGTGGGACAGTGACGGGCCTCACCACCTCTATCAGGTCTTGGCACAGACCGTGTCTCCTCAGACACGTATGACTGAGGTGTGCAGCATAAGGACAAACTCTGGAAGCTCCTTCAGTTCAGTGGTACAACACCAGCCTTGTATGCTTCNGCTCAGTGGTACAGCACCTACCTGCCTTGTATGCACAAGGCTCTCCGTTCAACTCCAAACAAAAGACAGGAGGATGAAGATAAAGGGAAAAGAAAACAGGTAGGGAGAAAGAGAACAACCAGAAGAAAGCAGAAAGANGAGGAAAGGAAAAGCAAAAGAAAAAAACAATTATCTCTCTGGCCTGCATCAGACGGAGTGCCAAACATGCATTGGGCAACAGCGAGCAAGGACCTGGCCAGTCTCATCTGTCCTAAATGAGTGACTTTGTGGGTCATCTGAAGAAGAGCCAACCCCACAGACTGCTAACACCCTGGGGATCTGCCTTCATTGAACTCACCACAGTATTAGGCTATGGCATAGCAGTCCAATCATATAACGTACTCTACCTGGTGTTACTCTGCATATCAACACAAAACATCCCCAACACAGGGCAAAGTCAGACAACTACTGCAGATGCTACAGTGAGATCTATGCCAGGGGACACAGGGTGACCCAGAACTCTGTGTCTGTGTATCCCATAGTCACCGTCGTCGTCATCATCATCGAAAAAGAGCACTAACTCAGGGAGCACTTCCTATATTTCGGTTAGTGTGTTAAATCCAATTTGATCCTGAGAGACCTTGTAAATGGAGAAACTGGGTTTACAGGAGCTTGTTGGATTGCCAGGACCCTAGACTAAAGCATGCCAGAGCTCATGTGTATACCACATTTTGCCATACCAGTAACCATGCTTTAGCCTTGCTTTATAGTACCTCATATTTAAAAGGTTTTCTGTTAAAGCAAAGTCCATGCCATGTCCTTCAGGAAACCTGGGCTTGCCCAGAATAACATGCCTGATCACAGCCACTCATTCAAGGTGAGGTGTCGTTCTTCAGCCAGCTGTGAACAGACCACAATGCCAAGCTAACTACGCATGTGGTCTGTCCCTGCAACAATAACAGGTTTCCCCAATGGAATCCCACCAATTGAGTCTCAAAACTGTCCTGAGTAGTTCATGGTCAGTCATGAGAGTCTGAGGTATAGCCCTGAGTGTCAGGAAATAGGTGTGTGTCTTAGAGAAAGGAAAAAGCCAATTTTAAAGGAACTGTTCTAACCCAACACACATGGTATAATCTTGTTCTACTCATTTAAACTCCTTTATTTTATAATTATTTATTTGTTTAATTGGCGTTTTGCTTGCATGTATGTCTGTGTGGGAGCATCTGATTCCCTTGAGCTGGAGTTACAGATAGGTGTGAGCTGCCATGTGGGTCCTCTGGAAGAGCAGCCAGTGCGCTTAACCACTGAGCCATCTCTCCAGCCCCTTAATTTATTTTTTTTAAAGACAGGTTTTTCTCAATCCGTAGTCCAGACTGGCCTTGAACTTGCAATCCTCCTGCATAAGTAAGCTTCTGGAATGCTAAGATTAGAGGCAGATAGCACCATACCCAGCTCACTGAAAAAAATTCTTTGATTTCCATTCCTTCCAATTTCACAACTAGCCTTTTCAATATGGGATCTTGGATCGTTGAGTGGTAATAGTAGCAGCTGCTGTTGCAATAAATTGCTCCTAAGCTTAAACACAGACATTTTGTGCCCAAGTTGATCTTTCCTTACTTTCCAGGAGGTTTCCATTTCTCCCTCAATCACCAGTTGCCGAGCTCGACACAAGCCTAGGAGAGTTATTGGCAAGACTCTAATTCCTTTCTCTGTTATTTTTTTTT
>LZPO01087322.1:93733-122579 GCA_001675575.1 Neotoma lepida | reverse complement strand
CTTCTGGTTCTGTGAGTGCTCGCAACTCTCGTTTCTTAGGTATTTGACATTTTCTGTATTAGCTTTGCTGGGTGCAGAATTCTGGGTGAGTAGCTCAGCAGGTATGCAAGCCATTCTGAATGACACCTCTGTCCCCTTGATAGCTGAGAACATCAATGTCTTCTCATTCTCTTAGAGACTGCCTGTAGATCTAACAGTTTTAGAGGACAATCTACCCTCTCATTTTGCTTCATTTTGAGCTTTTCTCCTTGTCTTGGTGAGAATCATGTGTCCCTGTGCCTACCTTCTTGACCCCTTCTAGCACTCTCTTTCATGTAGGGACCCCAGACTTGAGACGCTAACTCAGCTCTGCTGAATGCCCCTTTCCCTCCCATCTCCTTGTCTTGATGCTTTTCNGTTTCAGTACAATATAGGGCATGGTATTGATTATTTGTCCTGCTGAGGAGTTGATGGGTCATCATAAGTCCTAGAATTGATGTCTTTTATCTGTAAAATCCTCAAAGTGGATCCACTATTCACCTTCTTCGGTGAGTTTGCTACTTGAAATTCTTCAGTTTTCCCCTCTATTACTGACAATACTATTCCTCAGGCTTGTCACAAAGTGACCCCTGCGTGGGCCTGTAATTAAGATTCACATTTCCTATTTGTCTGCCTGGAAAACTCCTGACATTCAAAGTGGTGATGCTATTTCTCCTTAGAACANAGCTCAGTTGTCACCTNCACTCAGATTTCTGTCCCAAAAGCTCCTCTCCCTGCCACTCTGTCTTGTGTATCTACTCTTCCTNCTCAGACAGTTATCTGATTGCTTCCATCTATTTATAGTTCCCCATGAAGGGCTCCTTTGTAGTTAAAGACACAGACTTACTGTGGCCTCTATAAATATTTGTAGATTAAATGAATGAATGAATGAATCTAGAAATCAAAGTAATGTTCTCTACTTCCCAGAGATGCTGTAGCCCAGAGCACATGAAAATGCACTTCCTGNATTATAAGTGCTAATCCAGTATGTCAGCCTCCACAATTATAATAATATAATAATTATAATTCATGTATTACCTTGATACAGCAATTAAGGACCAAACTGGCTGTCCCTTTAAATTTTCTTATTCCATATAGCATAGAGCCAAATCCATAGTGTTTTTTTTTTATCACAATGAAGTCTAATTTTACTTCTGTGTCTTTACTTCCAATTGCAACACTTCATAGAATATTAAAAAAAAAATCAAGATGTTCTAGGAGAATGTCTGATATGGCTTGACAGTTACCACATCCTGGCATGAAACTTCACCACGTCTCTGAATATTCCTCCCCACCCCCCCTGACAACTTCATCATCTCTTCTGCTCTTTTTCTTCCTTTTCCTCCCTCTCTCCCTTTTCCCCTTCCTCTTCCTTCCTTCTTTTCTTTTGTTTGTCATGTGTATATGCTTATGTGTGCCCATGCTTGCTCATGTGGAGGCTAGAAGTCAGTATGTTGATGTTTCTTCACTTGTCCACATTATTACTATTNCCCCTGGCAAACAAGGTCTTGCTCTGTAGCCCAGGCTGGCCTGACATTCATTGTCCTGCCTGAGTTTCATGAGTGCTGGATGAGACAGCAACAGGGCTTTTACCTATTCTTTAAGGTCTGCTCTGACTTTCCCTTATGAGATAGGCCCTTGCTGACCCTCCTTACAAAATAGCAAACACCCACAATTCCCAATCTCTCTCCCTTTGNACCTGCTTTATTTTTCTGGTACNTTTGTCTACAAGAGTATATTGTATATTTAACATTTCCACTATTATCTGTCCTCATCCACACACTAGCACAGGAACTTCCGAAAGTTAGGGGCTCTGTTCTGAGTCCAGAACAGTGTTGACCATNTAGTAAGCACTCAATAAATATTTGTTGAATAAATNTATCAGTGTAGGTGGTACTGTTTTCCATCAGTAAAATGCTGGTGCATTGGGAGACAGACATCACACAGTCACTGTGGGCACACCAACCCCCAGCATTTATCTGAATCTGGGATGAGATTACAGAATTTGGCTATTTTGCTCTTCTTCAAAGCAGACTGCGCAACGCATGATTTCATCTTGAAAACTAAAGAAATCGCTTCCTCTCCTGGCAAGCACCTAACCCGAGAGTTCTGAGCTGGCTGTGGAAAAAGCCCTTCTGTTCCCCATTGGTTGGGTGGCTGTGGCAGTTCCTGCCGTCTCTTAGCAAGCTTTCTTTTGCTTTCCGTTTCCTTTCGCCTCTGAGGGAAATTTACATATCTTTTGTACCCGTTTTATCATTTCGAACTTGAACTTGGCAAGAGCTGTCAATCAATTCTGTGTGGATGCAAGCAAATAAAGTATCCGTTTGGCACATCTGTGGGAAGTAAAGTCTTATTTCACAGAGGCAANCTTGCAAAGCTAGAACTTTTTGTGTATCTCGGGAGTCCAGAGATGCCCAGTGCTAACGGCCAGGCAACTGCTGCAGTACATGTGGGTCTCATGAATGCATGGGTCTGAGACTCNCAGGCCAGTGATCTTCCTACTATACGGCTCCATACGTCTATTTCTGCTTCCCTTATTTCCTGTGCGTTAATCTGAAGCCTCTCGATTCTCTTGTCACTAGTAGCAAGGCAGTCCTAGCTCATCTTCGGCAGTCTATTTCCCCAACCTTCAACTATCCAATGACTCTAATGGCTCTTCACGTTCCATCAAACTTCTTTCTTTGGACTCAGCGTGATTCAGAAAAATGNAGTCGTTCAGCTGAACTGACGTTTCTGCGTCAGGTTTGCGGTGAATAAAAATGTGCACCCCAAGGACTTTGGCGTGATTTATCCTGTGGTTGAGAAAGCGCTTGCTTCTGACCACTGTTCTTTGCTCGGAATGTGCTGAACTCAGCTTTCTTGCTGAGATTAGCGATATAGGCTATTCATTCTGATTAGCAGTTACAGAGTTGCTGGATGGGGCGGGGGGAGGTGGGAGAACACTTGGAACTTGGCTCTTTCTCTATTGTCCCTGTACTGAACCGAAGGTACCTGCTGGCACGGTCATCTAGAATCCCGAGGCTATTGTTGGACTGGCAGTGCCTCCTAGTGGCCCAGGCTCCAAAGACTGAGGTGCCTGGGGCAGCAACTGACTCCAGACAACCCCTGTCCAGCCCTCTCCTTTCTGAGTCTATGTCATNCAGGGAGATTTGGGTGCTGGTGAGCTCATGGGCATTTTCCAGATTTTTGGGGAACCTGCTAACTGAATTCCCAGCAATGACTGACTGTGAAATGAAGAAATGGGGTGAAATAGGAAATACAAACAGAACACTGCACCTCTAGAGGTGAGTTTGAAAAGTGCTTTGTCATACTGTGCTCNGTATTAGCTTTGAAGAGACCTCACACTGTGTAGGAGGGGTCCATGGCCTAGAAATGCCAAATCATTCCCTGCAGCCATAGTTCGATTCCTCAGGCATAACTTCAGACACTACAATCACAGTCAGAGGGGCCCAACTGGTCACTGTGGAACCTTGTATTCTGAAAACAATATGCATGAGCCCAAAGATCCTGTTTTAAAGACCATACCCTCTTAAAAATGAAGAAATTATGTCTGCGAGCACAACCTGCCTGAGGACTTTGCCAATACAGGCTATGCAAATGTGAATTTGAAGCTGACCAGGNCACCTTGGAGAACTGGGAAAGAATCTAGAAGGCTCCACTCCTCCAGGAGGGCGAGAAGAGTACTCAACAAGTGCTAAGAATATGTCACAGGAAAACAATACAGGAAATGTAGCTTTGGTGTTAAGAACTCTTCCTTTGCTATCCTTCTGTGACCCCCAAGGCAGAAAGAACATCTCTCTTCATGTTTGCTTTGTCTCCTCATGGACCCCATTCCAAACAACGCCCACATTCCATTCCTATCTCTTTGCTGCCTTAACTTTTCCTCATCAAAACCCGTTTATGGCCTATCCAGTCTGCCGAAATCTTTGGATATATTCAGATAAGGCATTTACGGCTGAAGTCAGCCACCACTCACCGTTCTGTTCCTTCTACATTTACTTTTGGACTGGGACTCCTGATATCTCTGCCAAATTATACACACCTCAAGTCCCCTCACCCCACTGTGCCCAATCCCAAAGGTGACATTGTTGGCAGAGTGCCCTTTGCTTCTCTGAGTTCTGTTTGACTGTNCCCCAAACTGNTCTCCCTTGTCAATGACCAATNACCCCATGTGATGTGTCAACANTGAAGNGCTTCCAAGTCCCACNTTCTAATATTTATTCANTCAACNAACACTAGAGAATTACAGTCCTTTGGAACTACAGTAAGATTCTACCCANTGATTGTTGCTTGGATAATTGCAAAATATTAGCCACAATTTTATTCACGAAGTTTTAGGTAATTGTGGAATATTCCAGACAAGGGACAGCATTTGGCACTCCTTTTGAAGATCCCGGGCAGCAATCTGTGTCCAACATTTTTAGAATTGNGGACAGGAGAGGCGAGCAAACAGCGAGGACTAGTGGGCATTATGCTGTAAGCTCGGCGTCTGTAGTGCCACATGTCTTGGCCAACAGGTTTCTTGTTTCTAAGAAATTTCTAGAATATGCACCAGGCTGGTCAGGAATAGCCCTGGTCTCCTTAGCTGCCATCCCCACACGAGTGTTCCTTTCCTCCCTCCCATCTCCTCTTCTTCCGCACTCCCCCCGCCCCATATCTAGCCTGCGTGCGCGCCTCATCACCGCTCCACCATCCCGGGGGACAGCTCCCCTAAGGCTGCCCAACCCGAGCCGCGGGCCCGTTGAGTCACCGCATCCGCGCGCGCGCGCGCTCGGGCTGCTCCGGGATCGCGCTGATTCGCTACCGCGCTCTGCGGCGCTCGCGCGCGCCCGCCCGCCCCTTGCGCACGCGTCCGGTGCCGCTTCAGTCTGCAGCCGCGCGGCCACCGGAGCCCACCGCCGCAGCCGGGCAGCGACACCGAGTGCAAGCTCAGCGCCTGGAGGAGAGCCACGGCGAGCCCGCCAAGCCCGCACCATGCAGGCCACTGCCGATTCCACCAAGATGGACTGTGTGTGGAGCAACTGGAAAAGTCAGGGTATTCTCTTTATTTCGGTAGTGCATGCCTGCGGCGCACGCGGAACCGCGACCCGGACTCGGCCATTGTGCATCATTTCACCTGTGGGACCTATGCATGCTTTACACCCAGGAGCTTTCTGCGGGGGGGAGTAAACCTGCTCTTGCAAAATCGACATGGATGATATTTGGTCTNCCCCCCTCTCCCCCGCCGCCTTTGTTCCCTCCCAGATCACCCCTTTGTTTTCTTGTGTATTGTGGTATTGTAAATAATGCATCATTTGCCTCCTCCGGGAGCTTTTTTGGCCTGATCATTCAGGACTTGTTTAATCTCTCAGCCGCGGAGTTAAAGTGCTTCCTTATTGTTCCTGCATCCCAGAGCATTTATTTCTGCCCAAAGGTTGAGATCAGAGCCATTAACTGAGAGGACATCCCTAGGAGAGAGGGACACACCCATTTCAGGCTTGTTATTTGTGGTCACACAAAGGAGATTGGAAATGCAGACCAGCTCTCCAAATCCTGAAAATATGATGGCGTAGCCACTTACTAGGTGGTTCACTTTGAAATATTTCGGGGTTTGTGACTGTCATTGGAATAACCTATGCCGTTTATTTATTAACATGGGGTTCGGTGAAATAAGTGGAGGGAAATAACAAAGTGGCGGCTGCCCTCTGGTCTAACAGAGTTGTTAAGAAACGGTCCATATTAGCGCTGGGTGTGGCCGCCCTCAAGCCTGGCTTGCTTTTCAGCCATTTTTATTCAGCCTCCTATTTCACACATCCATGTCTCCTTTGTTACATTAAGATTTTCTCCCTCACCCTGCATGAGGAGGAGGGAGGGAGAATTTGCAAGAATGGTGTGAGGAAAAGTTGGGGTGTTGGTCAGATGCAGTGTCTTTTGATATTTAACAAATACGATTCCGAAGAAGGTGCATTCGATGGAACCTGCAGGGGTTTGCAGCATCCTTGGGGACCAAGAACACTAGGAGTGGTATCTCTTTTTATCCTAATATCTTCTCCTTATAATACATCGCGGGGGGGGGAGCCCGTTCCTTTCATCTTTAATGCTTCTGTAGGATTTTTCTTTTATTTTTAAGGAATGACAAAAACACAAATCACCGAATTAAAAGCCCTCTTGCTTTGGTTCTTGGTGAATTGGCTGGCTTTGACATAAAATATAGTAGTCTACTTCAAATCATGTGGGCCTTTTAGAAATATGGTTGTCAAAAGTAAATAGGTGGGCCATAAATTTAAAAGCCAATAAATAAGAAATGCCCAGTCAAGGGGTATAATTTTAGAAAATGGTGACAGCTACATGGAATAGCATATGTTCACTAGAGAAGGGGCTGTGGAAATGCTTGGTAATATTTCCCTTTGGATGCATGTGCTTAGATCCATGGGCTGGATGCACATACTCTACAAATGCATCTTCATAGGAATATCGAGTTTAGGTGGACATGAGNACCGGTGATGCAGCTTTGATTCCGGTGTCTTCTACATTTAACAGAAGTAGATATGGAAAGATGGCAGGTTTTCTGTCTTATTTATGTAGATACTGAGCATTATAGCACCACAGTGCTAAGGGTTTGGTTTATTTTAAACTTTAAAGTAGGTTTTTTTTTTTATAATCAGGAATTAGCATAAAATGCAATAATTTGCCCACTAAAGGCAATTGTGTCCCTTTCCAACCATACAGATACTTGTGAAGATTAATTCAGGATTGCTGAAGAGGCTTTACACCCAGTGACCTTTGATTGTCATTAGAGTCATTGATTTCTTTTTCTCAAATAGAACAAAGCCATTATCTTGAAAATTGACTAATGCTCACTAGGTAGTTCACTGACACCAGAGAGCCGAGGTAAGAATGAATTACTGCTTTGTTGGCCTCCTTTTTCCGTGAGACCTTTCATCATAAACTGAAACTACAATAGATTTGAAATACAGATTCGCCNCAGGTCCCTCATCATTTAAAGCAGATTGTTCTAATCCCTGGTTGCAACTTAGAATCACCTGGAATGCTTTGAGAAACACAAAGGATGCTGGGCCCCACCCCTAGAGCTGAGCATNATGGTTTTTTAAAACACTCTTCCAATGAGTTTAATATGTATACAGGGTTGAAGCCACTAGTGGATAGTAATTCTTAGTGTGCCCAGCTGTTAGGCCAGCAGAAGCCCAGTACACAAATGGCATGGGTGTGACCTAGGATCAGCTCCAGTATGGTTAGGAGTCAGAAGAACACTGCTGAAAATGTCCTCTGGAAATATTGAGTTGCTTTCCCTAGAGAGGAAATACAGGAACTTTAGGCTTCCTCTGCAGTTAACATTTTCAGCTACAAATTACATCAGAGTATTTCACTGAAGTGTATCATAAAACTAGAGTTTGTGGGTTGTGTCAGTGTGTGTGTGTGTGTGTGTGTGTGTGTGTGTGTAAAACATATATGATTTCAGCTAAAGACAGCAAGTAATGGCAGCTCATGCCTATAATACCAGCACTGAAGAGGCTAAAAGATAAGCCTGTACAAAGCTCCCCTGGACTGTAGAGCAACACTGTATCACAAACAAAAGAACCTAACCCCCTCCACAAAAAAAAGAAAGGTTACAGAAAGAGAGGCTTAGTCTGGCATGGTGGTGCACACCTGTAATCCCAGAGCTGGAGGATCAGGGGTTCAAGGCCAGCCTGTGAAAGCTTGTCTCAAAATGCAAAACAAAACAAACNAAAAACCCCTCTAAAATCTATAGGACATAGGTTCAGTTAATGGAGCTAATCTTATCATTTACAACAGTCTTAATATTTCTGAGGCCATTTGATTGATCTTTTTCAGTCCTCTCAACTCCTGTGAGTGGTTTGTTTTCCCATTTTCATTTAGCAGGTGATAGATGCTGCTGCTGTCAGGTGCACAGCTAGTGACAACCCNAGCCTTGCCTCCCACTGCTCTGCCATCTGCCCCTGAGGTAGACAGTGCTTTCCTCTGTGGTTTATCAAGATGACTTATNTGAATAATGGTGGATAGCTCTCATATTTACAAGTTTTCATTTTGCCAAGTATCTTCCTTCAAATGTCCCATTGACTCTTGGATGGCGGGAGACTCAAAGAAGTTAAGTGAGACTTGCCCAAGATCTTGTNAGGGGTGGGAAATGCAGTAGTAAAAGGTGACTCCCAGTCTGACATCCAGCCCTCTTCCCCTCCCAATACTCACAGCCTCCCTTACTGATGCTGAGTGACAGAATATGAACTCCCATCTACCTCTCTGAGACATTTTCATATAGGTTCTTCTTTATAGGCAAAGCCAAGTCTAGCAGTAATGCAGGGCTCATGTCCCACTGAAAAACACTACTGTTGTCCTTAGCACCACCATCATGGATTGATCACTCTAAATTCTTATAAATATTAGCAACTTGTCAGTAGTTGTCCTAAACTCCAGTGATGTGCTTGGTTCTAAGCCTCCATGACATTCCTNTCATTGTATAGGGCAGGGAATTCAGAGCTTAAGGCTGAGAGGATTGGTAATTTGCTCTATATTGGCATTCAATCACANAACTTAAATCCAATGATCCCNTGCCAGAGAGACAAATAATGAATGACATTCACCCACAGGAATCTGTCTGTACTCTAAAGACTCCCACGCNCTTTTTGTGGATTTCACTGTGCTCAACAAATTTAATGGGCAGCCTCCATAGTAGTGTGGTGGGTTGGCACATCCATTACATGCTTGGTGCTAAGGCTCAACTCCTACTTNATTGCATTATGACTTCACCAGAATGCAGACTTTTGATGAAGTATTTATTTATTCTTTCAAAATGAAGTAATTTGGAAATTCTGTGGTAGCCTTCAGTGCTCTATGGAAATGCTTCACAGTTGTCTGATCTGAATGATACTAGCCAAAACATTTATTGAAGACCCAATCAGCCCGTATTACATGGCAAACATAAGTATTTTAGCCAAGGNAACAAAAAGAAATAGTCATTTTTTAATTGCATTTGAGGGCTGAAGAAATAATTCAATTGATAGAGTACTTGCCGCNTAAGTGTGAGGTCCTGAGTGGATCCCCAGAATCTATGTTAAAAAGCTCAGNGTCAGCTTGTAATCCTAGCCCTGGGAGGTGGAGATGGGCAGGTCCCTGGAGATTACTGGCCAGCCAGTCTAACCCACTCAATGACCCTCACTTCCCAGTGAAAGACCTTGTCTCAAAAAATGAGATGCATGGCTCCTCAGGAAGGAGACCAGAGGTTGACCTTCAGCCTCCACACAAGCACACACATACACTCTCACTTGTATACCCACACTTGCACACACATACACGCTCACTTGTATGCCCACACTTGCACACACATATAAGTGAGCAAATAAAGGAAGTTAGTAGAGATGTTTTTTCACGTTTACATATAGAGGTGGACCAGCCTTACTTTTTACCAACACCAGCATTTATTTAGACTCATCATTAGAATATGCCAAATATTATAGCATAACATCATGCAGCAAACTCCTCCCCACTGCAGAGTCTAATGAGATCCTGTGGGAACACCTGCTCAGCTGGGGAGCTGGGACTTTCCTTAGTGAAGGAAAACTCAGTACACAAATAATACTTCAAATGTGTCCTGTCCAGGCAGTCAGAGCCACTGANAAAGGGATGTTTTCTTTTTCACAGTGTCTCCATCATTGTCAAGAGAAACTTTATAAGGGTGTATTTCAGGGTTTGAGGTAGAAATGGCTATTTTGTTCTGCTTCCCTAACAGTNATGCACGCACACTATGCATTTTTACAAAGAGAAGTTCNATAAAAGACAAATCACCCCATTCCTATCACTCACAGTTGATCAGTGTGAAGACTTGCTGAATATTATCTAATACACACCTGTCTGCCTCTGTATATATGTGCAGGTATGTACATCATGAAAATGAAGCTAAAGACTGGGCATGCAAGGAAAAAGAGTTTTTATAAAATGAGATGTGAAGATCTCAACATGTATACACAAACACACACACACACATACACACACACACACATATAGTTTTCTGAGACAGGGTTTCTCTGTGTAGCTGTGGCTGTCCTTGAACTCACTTTATAGATGAGGCTGGCCTCGAACTCACATAGATTCTCCTACCTCTACCTTCCAAGTGCTGGGACTAAAGGTGTGCACCACCGTGCCCAGTTCAAAAACAATTTAAAATGATTTAACGTAAGAAGCTAGCATAGGATTAAAAAAATTAGGAACTTCAGATATGTATCTCTACAGCATGAGCTATTCCTAAAATAAGAATAATACTATGATAAATATTGCTAAGTTAGAATCATTTTAATTATGTGTTTCAATTTAAGCTAGATAGATGGACTTTCTGCAATATCTATTTTAAAANTGAACATTTTTAAATGGATAAAAAGGCTTGGCAAAGGTGCTGATCTATATCCACGTCTTCAAATCTGTTCTATTTCTTANATTTTCATGAGTTAATACTTCATTAACAACAGCAGCCCTGTTCTACGATTGAAGCATTATGAGGAGATACATAATAGAGGTTGTGGGTGAAATCCTTACTACAGTTAGCTGGCCATCTTTCTTCATTTTTAGAAGGTCTCTCTTCCTCTCTCCTTCCCCNNCCNTNCCCTCTGCTCCATCNTCTCACTCCATCCAGTTTATGTTTGAAATGATATTCTGATTCCAGTCCTTCTGCATCTTCGAACTAGCTAACACATTCTGGGACATAAATATGGAGTAATGTTTTAAATTTGTTTATAATCTCATTAAAATTTAAAATCCACTGACCCTAGCAGGGAAAAAAGACTAACTTAGATCTTAAGTGTATGGTTTTCAGAATGTCATCTCCCATCGAGAAAAAGAGAACACACACACACACACACACACACACACACACACACTTCCCATCCCTCCTAGCCTCTAAGGCACATGCATTCCCCACCCGTGCTTCCCTTTCAAATCACTGCTCTCCAGTTCTCTTGAAACTACAGCAGCCATTTGGAAAAATATAGCTTCCTTATAAATTAATTAAGCTCACAATTTAAAGGCTAAAAACTTGATATTAATGATTCTGAAAAACACATATTCTGGGCCCAACATGGTGGCTCACACCTGTAATCCTAGCACTCAGAAGACTGAGGCAGGAGAATTCCCATGACTTTGAGGCTATCCAGGGCTCCAGAGTGAATTCTCGGCCAGCCCAAAGTGGTAACGTGTCTCAAAATAAAGCAGATAAATAAATAAAGATATTTTCTGCTTAAGTGATAGTTTAAAAAAAAATCTCCTTTTACAACTTAATTACAATTGTGCTCTAAATTTATAGCATGTATTTCAGATAAGAAACTGTAGTTTTGGAACTTAGAAAAAGAAAGTGCTGTTTTTCTAAAATATGTTTGAGCTGTNTATCTACCTTAAATCAGAGCAAAGCTGCTTTGTTGCTTCATTGAATAAAATTCTTAAATCCTTCCTCATTTCTGTATGCTACCAAATGGAGCAGGGGAAGAGATCCGTTTTCACTCACAAGCTAGCCATCCACCCTGGTGTTCATTTTGAACAAGTGAAAAATATAAATATAAAAAGGTTTAGTTCTAAAATGCATTGCGGTGTTTCCCATTCCACACTAGCCACGTATCAAATGTGATGATATTTTACCTCTNTCCTTCCAGAATCAATCACCAAACTGCAGACTGGTAAACCTCAAATCTTGTGNTAGCNAGCATTTACAAGAGCACAGTAACTTAACAAACGGGACAAGATATGATGGGAAATCATTCCTCTTCATACATCTTTTTAGCTCAAGAAATATCTTTGCTGTTGTGTTTTGGTCAAAATAAATCAAGTATTCACTCTAGAAATCAGANCAGAAACGTCAGCCGTCTGCCTCCGCCGTTCTTCAGTTGCACTGCCACAACAAACCTTAAGACAGTGTGGAACAGTCTTAAGTTCCTGTGGCTAATTATGCTTGATGACCAAAATACCAGATGAACAAAGTTTGATATTTTGATCTAGTCCAAAAGCTGAAGACCTAAAATACTCACTGTCTCAGAGTGTGCGCCTAAGGCCTCAGCCACAACGTTTCCCTTCCTGTAGCCACTTCCTTCTTGCATCACNGTTTGTGGGGAGACTCNCCCCAGTGAGGCCTTGACTTAACTCGAAGTTTAGAGCAAAGTGAAGCTGGCTGACTTGCCTTAAATGTGTGTGTGTATCCTGCTGGGCTTCACTTTCTNGACAGGTCCCATTATGGTGACCCTGGACCTAGTTGTCACCAAGCTCCCTTCGCAGGAAGGAAAAGAACAGGAATGCTCTAAGTGCTACTGATTAGAGCTTGGAGATAAGAATCAGAATCATTTCCAGGAGCTCAGGGAAAATGGCAAAGCTTGTCTAAGCATCTAGTACTTCTCCAACACGAGAAGCAGCCAGTGGGGATTGTACACTACAGCCACTTACAGTCACTGGAGAAAGGTGCCAGACATCACTGCTGGCTGTGGCTTTGACAATCAAATCCTTTATTTTCCTTTGTTCCTCAAAAGCTCATTTAGAGACTGGATTAAATGCTGGGCCCTTTTACGCTGTATAGGAAATGCCTGGCTTCCTGCACCTTCCCTTTCAAAACATCCATAGGGTTACTGAAACATCTAGAAATAGATGTTTGGCATTTTTTTCTTGACAGCCTGATTTTCGGTGGTATAAAGGAAGGACCTGGAGAATGACATCAGGAGTTCTGTNGGCAGCTTCCCAGCTGGGCTCAGGACTCCTGAAGTCGCACTGTATGGGAGACTCTATCTTGGTAAATGAAACTCAGGGTTTATTCCACTAAAAGACATCGTCTTTGAAGGTCTTGGAGTTTGTTTAAAGTACTCTACCACACTTCTATTATGGTTCTCNGGTTTAATGTAAAATGGGGATATAGCAGAACTAGTCATTTCAGTGTCTTCCTGTCAACACTCTGTGGGGTTATTTTGTTGGCCTCATGAAAATCAGTCAGGAACTGGCTTTCCCATGATTTCTTTGGACACTGGGTTGGAGAGAACTTGGGCTTGTGTAGCCTTCTATTANTTCTCATGAGGTAGTTGGTCTCTGCAGTCAAAGCACTGCAGGTTGGCTAAAATGTTCACAACCATCACTATCATATGATTTGCCAGTGGTTTTCTGTTTGAAATGCTGATATTTCTACCANCGGGACTTTTTTCTTACATTTTCCCACTTGGCCTTATTTAAAGTAGCATTAACTTGTGATACAATGGTGTCCAAGAAAAACAAAAAATGAAAGAGAAATGGATCAATGATGCAGACAACTGTTTAATTTATTGCCATTTTATATTTGCGCATGCCACATTTTGTTTTATAAATAAAATATGGATCGCTGCACTCCTGTCTTCTTCACTTATACATTTTTAATAAACTTTCTGAATACCACAGCCTATTGGGTCATATAATGGAATGCATTTAAAAGAGTTTCCAAACCAAAAGCATTCGGATCACAGTAAAGGGCTTTCTCTCTAGACAATTGACATAGAGATTAATTTTCAGTAGTTCTAAACACGGATCTCGACTCTCATTGTCTCTTCTTGTTTTAGTGAGATTCTGGAAGTGATTGGCACACTGGTTTGATGTTCGACACTGAGATTCTTCAGGTCTCTTAGTTCACCTTTGAATGCATTGGTTTTCAGTCCCAGGCAGCTGGGCTCTCACACCTGTAGTTTGAGGACTAAGATGAGATCATTAAGCCCAGCCTGTTTATCAAACTTATAGAACCCACCGATGCGTCCTTTCAAAGCCAATGTGTTGCCTCTGGGCTTTTTAGCAAAGTAGCCTGAATTGTTAGAACTGTCAAAGTGATGCAACAATGTACCTGTCCTCATGAGCGTGCTCAGTGAGTGTGTGCTCCACTGTTTAACTTCTCCATGGTTTTTCTGCACGAGAAGAATAGTAAAAGTAGAACACTGTTTCTGCTTTGCTGTACTCAGAACATTTGAGGTCATTTGCTGCGGTTGTAGGATTACTAAGGGAACTTTGTTCAAGGGCCTACTATTCTGGATCCACTGTGGTCTTGTTCCATTTTGTATTGTTATAACACAGTAGCACAGTCTTAGTAATTTGTCAAGGAATGCTGATTTTGGTATACAGTTCTGCAGGTCCACAGTTGAGGTCCTGCACCTGGGGATGGCCTTCTTGCTGGCAGAACCTTGAGGTGGGCATCTGGTGACAAGAGACAGGGAGCACACTTGTGTATGTGTGTCCAGATCTCTCTTTCTCTTCCCAGTGCTCAGGCTAAGGACTCCACTCTGAGGATGTTATTTAGTTTAATCCTAATACCTTCTCTATGCCTCCACTTCTAAATCCCTTAGTTGGATTAAGTTTTCCACCCTCTTAGACTTCACAATGGGGATTCAATTCTAAAGAGAATTTCAGAGGGGAACAAGCTATGTTCAAACCATACCGGGTACCATAAAGCTTGCTAACAGATTCCCATCATTCCCATCATAATTCAAGTGTGAAAAGTCGGCCTTTGGAAGGTGGAACACATAGATTCTCCTCTGAAATCACAGCTTCTTTGCCTCCCGCCCACATCACTCCATCCTCGGTGCACTGAATCACTTGCCTACACTCTGACCACACATGGCTATTACCACTCTCCCAGTCCATCTGTCTCCAACTGTAAGCCTGAGTCCCAGCTGCTGTCATTTTCAGTTCTGAGCCCTTAGATTTGAGTCTCCTTTCACGGTGCACTGTGGGTCTCAGCCCCAGGTCAGTCCAATATCTACTGACCATGGCACCCAAAATGGAACCATGTTGCTATAGCAACCTGAGTCCTTGACTTTAATCAAAGCCCCACTGCCTTTTGATGATCCTTGTATTCACCGATTTTGGAATCTCATTGTGTAGCAGAACCATCCAACAGAAATATCACGTAAGCCACATGTAAATATTAAGTTTTCTAGTAGTGCCACTAAAGAGTAAAAGGAAATAAGCAATATTAATTTTGATACTATCTTTTATTTAACCCAACATATTCAAAACCATTAGCTATCATCAATATGAAAATCACTAACAAGATATTTTACGTCCTTTTTTTAAAAACTAAGTCTAAATCCATGTATTTTAGTTTTAGTTCACACTTGCAGAGCATCTGCCCCACTTGGAATCAGCCATACTCAGCTGTTCAGTAGCCACGTGTTGTCTTGTCACAATTGTATTGCATTAAACAGGCTTCGACCTTTCCTCCTGTCATCCAGCCATACCCCTAACCTCCTGAAACTCAAGAAGACCCACTAACCATTTTTCACATAGAATCTGAGTTCATTTTCAAGGCACACTTCGCATCACTGTATCTGTTTTTTTTTTTTTTCCAAAAGTCTCTCTTGTCCCTTTCTTCTTTTCTTGTGGAGAGAAGCTAGGAGTGATCCAATGCCGTCTTCTCGGAGTCCTTGCTCAACCACCTACCTTCTCTTTTTAAAAGTCTTCACCCATCCATTTTCACTACAATCCCAGCTTTTCCTCAGCCTGAAGGATGAGTAGTGCACAGAGCTACTACTCCACAGGTGGCCATTTTCCCTGTTTCTCTGAACTTGCGTTTCCCTAGCCCCTTGCTACTCCACCTCACTGCTCCCACCACAGCCCCCAGGCACAGTACCATAGGACCCTCCAGTCTCCAGACCCATTGGACTTCCCCAGTCCTCAGTTTCCTTGGTGTGCCTGCAACATTCTCCTTGAAATGCTGGGAAGCTTCTCTCTTCATAGACACTGAAATCTACACCGCTGTGTCTACCTCTTCCAGTCCACAGGGCTCCGTGTAGCTCCACTTCTAACTATGGCTTCATCCTAAATTGTGTCCCTTAGCCCTCCAGCTTCTCAGAGGTTTCCTCCACTCCCAGGGCCTCAACTGTCCTGTTCTATTGCGGATGTACTCAGGTGTCAATATCCAGTCCTGTTTATCAATTTCAGTGTTGCTTGCTTATCAAGTTTCCAGTTGCCTGTTGTGCATGGACACCTGAATAGCTCTACGTTTATGATATCAAACACCATTTTAACTTGAGGCCACTGTGACAGAACCTAAAAAAGCATTTAACTTCCAAGCTTTTAAAAAATTAGCTTTGTGTGTAATTGTCATACTTTTCTGTTATACAATTCCTGTCTCACATCATGCCCCAGGCTGTGGCTTTACCTCCAGGTCTTGTGTCAGAATCTCGGGGTTTTAAAACAAATATAATCTTCACCCTCAAATCACCTACTATTCCTCTTTTTATCAATGATGCTAACTTCTCATTATCTGTATCTCCTCCCTTCTCCCACATAGAGTCACCGCTCTTGTTAACTAATCCTGCACAGTGTTTCCCTTTATCCACCCCATGCCCTTAACAAACTGTGCCCCAAATTTACAAAGCACCCCCACTTTTTCCTTCATCTATTCTAAGACTACTGCAACCTCAGACTCAACCGGTTTCTCATCCTGCAATACAGATAGACCAGCACTGAGTTGGGGTTTATTCAAATGACTGTCCGCCCATCCCAGCTACACCCTCACAGCCTTAAAAATGCTTTTGTCATTGCTTGACTCCCATGCTTATTAGAAAAATCAGTGGTCAGCAAGCTGTTGGTAAGGACTTGATATATGCTAAAATAAGAACAATCCACTTAAATAGCTCATTGTGAGATCAGTTTAAGATATAATCATGTGGCCCCAAATTGATTTTGCATGAATTGAGGGGTCATTTAATGGAAAAAGGCAACTATTTTGTTTGGGAGAAAGCACCACATGGAAGGGTTGGCTGTACTTTGCCTCTACTTTAGTATGTGGTAGAAAAACATGGTCAACTTTTGGCTTCCTCACTTAATATACTGCCTGTCTAGTGGGTTTATGGTAAGGCTCAAATGAAATAATATGTGCAAATGCTCTGAATATTTTAGTATCCATAAAGATAATATTGACACAAAGTACTCAGAATCCACAGCCCATCCTTTACCAGACTTCTGTTGATCTCCTAAATGGAAGCTTCTCATAATCTTAAGTTGATGGACACACCTGCTGGCTGATGACTCTGCATCCAACATTGACTCA
This sequence comes from Neotoma lepida, assembly GCA_001675575.1. Classification (NCBI taxonomy): domain Eukaryota; kingdom Metazoa; phylum Chordata; class Mammalia; order Rodentia; family Cricetidae; genus Neotoma; species Neotoma lepida. Next base: position 105,517 of record LZPO01087322.1, on the reverse strand, counting down.
GTCCAATCTGAGAGGTGAACTCAGTCAGCCTCTCTGCCCAGTGATTCTTCCAAGATTGCCCCAGACTGGGACCAGCCTGAACTCAGTCAGCCTCTCTGCCCAGTGATTCTTCCAAGATTGCCCCAGACTGGGACCAGCCGCTCTCAGCTTTTTGAGCAGGTAGCCAGAGATACAGAGGGCTTTTCTGTGGGAAACCTATATTGACAGCTGTTTAGCGGCTCATTCAGTAGGGATTCAAGTGGAAGTGGCCAATCCTATCTCTGGTCTGAAAATTACTTGCAGAGTTGCCCATAATCCTTCACAAGTCACAGAGTTGGGTGTAAACCACCTTTCCCAGGACTCAACAGTTCTCCGGGAAAACTAGGCTTCTTTACAAAGGTGTTTGTATCCCCATGTGCCCGCCCATGAGGTGGTGCTGCCCTTAAACAGAGGACAGTTACTCATTTGTAACTGTATTTGTAACTGTAAAGTCTCTCCCTGTTTTCATACCTCATGCATTATTATGGCCCCTTCTCCCAGCACAAAGCCTGGTGTTCGGCTCTTCTGTGATGGGGACAACTCAATGAAGAAAGATGTTAGAGGCCACCTCAACCCTTCGGCCTGATAGTCTAGACCCTGCCAAACTTGGGCTTAATGCCTCTGAGCCTGCCAAGAGGAGCCAGACCATGTGGAGATCTTGCTCTCTCCCCTTCTGTCACCTGCTCAGGGCTGCAGGAGCTCACAGATCATTTTTTCCCAAAGGCCTTCTGCACCTGAAAATGTTATACTTTGGCACCCTTCTAAAGGGAAAATTATTTGGTCAGGTGGCATGAATTTCATTGTTAAGGAAAAGTAAATCTTTACATTCAGTGCCTGGTTTTGGCATCTGGACATTAAAAACAAAACAAAACAAAAAATGAAGACAATGATGGCATAGACTCTGAGGACAAAAAAAAGTTATCCAAAGAAATTAATTACTAATGGTCAATCAGGGTGACGGTGATGGGAGCAGAGAGAGGCTTTAGTATGATAGTGACTTCTGGAACCGACCTGTGGCCCTGACCCTCTTTTTAAGATGGAAATAAAAATCTTTGTTTCATCCCCAAGCTTACTTGTGAGCTTTTCCTTTCTCTACTTCTTGTATAGGAGAAGTGTCACAAAAGAAAGGGACTCAGGCTTTTTTCAAACAAATGGCTGTCTGCTGGTAACTTTGAGTCGAAGCCATTGAGGGACCATCCTGATGATGCAAGGCCATTGGTGGGGAGGATATTTTCTCTCCAGCCTCACACTGCTGGGAACCTTGAGGCCCTGAGAAAGAGCTTCTTGCCTTGCAGCCCCCCTGAGGCAGATCTGCTGGGAGGAGGGGTTAGTGTGCTGCTGTACCCTGTTCCCATGTCTCCTCGTTAGCCTCAGCTCATCAGCAGGCGTGGCGGGCTGCTCTCTCCATCCAGGTTGATCATCTCTAACATACGCAATTCAAGATGCCGATATGGCACCACAGATGGGAAATCCCACACCATGAGACTCGGTAGCCTGCTCAGAAATGCTCTAAAATGGTGTCTAAAATGACCTTCATGCCATGTGTGCATGTCATACATGAAACACAATTTTATGTTTAGACATGAGGCTCATGGTTCCGGAGGGTTAGAGTCCATGGCTCTCGTGGTGGGGAGTATGGCAGCAGGCAGGCTTGGTGCTGGAGCAGTGGCTGAGAGCTTACGTTTTTATCTACAAGCAGGAGGTAGAGAGGGAGACACTGGAATGGCAGGGGCTTTTTGAATCTCAAAACCTGCCCCCCAGTGACACACCTCCTCGAAGAAGGCCACTACTCTTCATCCTCCCCAAACAGTTCTACCAAGTGAGAACCAGGGATTCAAATATATGAACACGTGATGGCCTTTCTCACTCAACCCACAACAGGGAGTAAACAAGAGTCAATACAAAAGTTTAATCCAAATGTTGCTGGGACTGGCGGCACAGTCCTAAAATAATAATTATAGTAAAATAAAAATTTAAGGAGGTTTAAAAGATATCTCAGATGGTTAGGTTAAATGCCTCACTCACATACAAGAGGCCCTGGGTACAATCTCCAGCACTGAGTGTCAACTTCAGGGTTTATTACACAGCTGGGTGCCTCACTTTCTCCTGGATTTTAGAAGAAAACTACTTTTGTCCCAGGTGCATGTGGTTTGGGCTGAGGTCACGTTGACTTTCCTAACAAAGGCATCACCTTCCTTCCCAAACTCCACTTCCTGGCTGCCTATTCTCAGTGGCAGGGGCACTTACACAGCTTATAGAGACTAGCTGTATGCTAGCCTGTGCATCTATAGGCCATTGTTGAAACCAAATATAGACAACAGGGCATCCAGTTATCCATGTAATCAGTGTGGTTAGAGGGAAGAACTGGCCCTCCACAGAGTCCTCTGTGCTTTCTAGTCTGTTTCAAAGTCACACAATCCCAGCCACTATATGGGTAGCATAGCCCCCAGAGACACGCCCATAGCAATGTGCTTGTTCACTGTGAATCTGTAAACGATCCTTAGCATTTGGGGACTTTTCCAAATCAAAATGGAGTAATCAGTCAGTGTCCCTGCTCTCTAGAAATCTAAGTGCCAGGTGGGAGACTGAAGCCCCAGTAGCAGCAGACTAGCTTCCCTGGGCCCTGCCGGAGTTAAGTGGTGCGTGTGTCTGTTCCCTTCCACAGCTATTGACCTTCTGTACTGGCGGGACATCAAGCAGACAGGGATTGTGTTCGGGAGCTTCCTGCTGCTGCTCTTCTCCCTGACCCAGTTCAGCGTTGTGAGCGTCGTTGCCTACCTGGCCCTGGCCGCCCTCTCAGCCACCATCAGCTTCCGCGTCTATAAGTCTGTTCTACAAGCTGTGCAGAAAACAGATGAGGGTCACCCTTTCAAGTGAGTGCCCNGGCTCCACTGGCCCTCACCCTGCCTCCCTGGGCTCTCCCTCTGCCTCATTGCTGTTCACAGGTGTCGTGGGACATGTTTCCCCAGAACTCCAGGAAATTCTAGAGTTTTCCTGAATGCCTGTCTTTAGCAGCAAAGGTTGCTGGTGGGTTTCTGTAACAAACTCCTTCTTATCATAACATTTCTGGGTTATAAAGGTAATCACAACCCATTATCCATGTGTAATGTTTTAAAAATATTGTTTTAGATTTATTTATTTTACTTTGTGTATGTGAAATGTTTTGCCTGCATGTATGTGCACCACATAAGTGCCTGTTGGGTCCCCTGGAACTAGGGTTATGGAAGGTTATAGCCACCATGTGAGTGCTGGGAATCGAACCCAGATCCTCTGAAAGAACAAATGCTCTTAACCCCTGGGCCAACTCTCTGGTCTTATGTTTTTGTTTTTTCATTTAAAGAGAACTGCAACCATTATTTCATCTAACCACCTCTATTAGGAAGGCAGGGCAGGCACTGCAATCCCTATTTACAGATGGAAATACTGAGATTCTAAGAAGTAAAGTGATACATTCAAGGTCAGGTGGCCAGTTAATACTGCAGAGTGAGGACAGGGTGCTGGGATTTTTAAAGGCCCAGCCTTCTGAGTGGTGCCAGGTTCATGAGTACCCTTACTGCATGCCCTTCCCTGCATCTGTATGCAGGGAAAACTGGGTTAGAATGAATATTGAAAAGAAGAAAAGATTTGGTTTTATCTATTTAAAATATTTTACTTTTAATTAAGTGTGTGTGTGTGCACGTGTGAGTGTGCATGTACGTATTTATGCAGGTGCCCAAAGAGGCCAGAGGCATGGATCACTGAAACCGGAGTTACAGGTGAGTGTGGGTGTTGCTAACTGAACTCCGATCCTCTGTAACAGCAGCAAAGCACTCTTAACTGCTGAGCCATCTCTTCAGCCTCCCCTCCCCACCTTTTTCAGAACAATCTATGAACTGTGTAGACATACAAAGTGTGACAGAGAGCAACGATAGCCNAGCCAGTGATATCCAACCAACTCCATTACAGTAAACTGCTCCAACTTCAGATGGGGAGCCTGGTTGCCTACAGAATTCAGTGTGAGTGTCACACACACCTTCTAACTGGCCCTGGGCTCCACTATGTGCATCCTCATTTCANGTTTGAGGGACAGTGCTGAAACCTGGATGAGACAGGAAAAGGANGCTGCAGGGTGGCTCTGGGCCAGTCTCCAGAGCTCACTGGTGCCACCTCTGCGTGGACCCTTACTATGCCTCACTGGTTGGTTGGATCCAAACCTCAGTTGCTGCAGAGCCTCAGCAAAGAAAATGANGCCCAGTTTCNGGGTGGAGCCTGAAGGTAGAGCCTGCCTGTTAGAACNCCCTTCTCGGCNTTANGGTCCTGACCCCAGGCAAACACNGTAGCAGTATTCACACTCATGGAACCTCGTGGTTTTCTAATGCTNAGTTATTGGGCCATCTGGACTGTAGCCACACGTTCCCATACCCACAGGTGAGAGANTGCAGAAGTGGCTAGTNTTTGTTTCTAGCAGGACATACACAANTCAGATTTGAGTGGCCCTAGCATGGCCAAAGTCCTCATCTTTATCNTTCTCCCCTGTCCCAGCTTCTGTCCTTAGCTATCCAGGATTCTTCTTTATCCATTGTTCTAGAACNTCAATGTTTCTAGAGCTGCCATGTTCACCANCAAGGCTGAAATATGGGGGACTTAGGTCCCACTTGGCTTCTTTCTTCTGATACCCAGTTACAGGAACAGTAGTCAAAAACTACTCATAGCCTGACCTTTGTCCTTTAGGAGGCAAATTTAAAGTTTAAAACTCCTTCAGGCTAGTCACTTGTGTCAGCACAGGGAACACCTGACTGGGTGTGTTTTTAACCACAGCACACTATCTGGACAAATCAGTAATTTTGTATTTTGTCCAAGGGGAGAAAAGTTATAACACTTAAATATAAACTTCACTAAAATATAAACAACATTAGGAGTGGGGATTTCAACATGGAGCTCTAGAGTAAAGCCTTTAGCCTGCAACACTCCCTACAACTCAGACAAAGGCTGCTTGGCTCTCCATCTCTGTTCATCTCATGCCTTTAATAACCCTAGGCTAGGCAGGCAGCCCAAGGCTGTCTTCAGATAGAAGAGAGGAGAAAGGGAAGGGAAGCCAGATCTCAGTGGAGAAGTGTGGCCAAGCAGAGAAAGCTTATGTATATTATACGAATATATTCTATATTTTGTTTTGTTTACTATCCATCAGTTAAATCTAAGCAACTGATTAAATGAAAAAAAAAATCTCGTTACCAAGAACATCATTCACTAGGATCAATGAGTGTTTAATATGGTCCAAGCCACTGAAGTTACCATTGCTGTCTAGAGAAACCTGGAGGTAAGTTCCAGAATTAAAACAGGAATTCTTAGAGTTTGTCAAGAAACAGTTCTGCAGCTAGGGTTTCAGATCGCTCCAGTATCTAATAAAGATGTTCATCCCTTTGTTGTCATNTGTAGAGAAATCAGTAAAGGAGTCTTTGCTCATTGGTCTTTCTCAGTCCTTCCTGGTTTCTCTGAGTTACAAGCTCACTCTTTAATGCTGTGTTTTGTGGATAGAGTCACAAAGCCCCCAGAGAGCCAGAACTTCTGCACGCCCAGTGTTTGGGAATACAGTGTGCATGGTGTCCCACAGCCAGCAGCCTTGTGGAGGTGACCCAGCCACAAGTCTCCCAGTGTGACGAGCACTTAGTTGGCCCTAGGGTGCAACAGCCGGTGTTCAACCCTCTAATGGCGTTCCCCTGGGATGGTTTGTTGACAGGGCCTACCTGGAGCTGGAGATCACCCTGTCCCAGGAGCAGATCCAGAAGTACACGGACTGCCTGCAGCTGTACGTGAACAGCACACTCAAAGAGCTACGAAGACTTTTCCTCGTCCAGGACCTGGTGGATTCCTTAAAAGTATGACCGCTTCTGCTCCTTACCTTACAGTCTTAAGTTGTTCTCCCCAAAGGNAGAATACAATAGGCATCTACAATAGAGTACAAAGCAATTGCTGATTAGTCTAGAATCTGAGAGCCTCCATTTGTGTGGCACCATGACACTCATCCAAGCTGGTTCTCTCACTTCACAGATGACAAAACTGTGGCTCGGAGACATTTAGACAGGGTTACTCAGTAGTATTTGGAAGAACTAAGATCAACCCAAGGACACACAATTCTAGANATTTTACATGGGAGGATAGAGATTCTCAAACCAATATCTCCTAAGTAACCACTTTTAGGGATGTGAAGACTACGTGTACTCTGGAGGATGCTAATAGTAAGCTCTGGAGACCTCCTCAGGTTGAGCATCTGAAGGAAGACCACGCCCAGCACAGAGCATGAGGAGGATCTGGGACATGCACACATACACACACACACACACACACACACACACACACACACACACACACTCCAGACAGAGAGGTGGGGGGGACAGGCTTTATTTCAGGTGGTCTCACTCCAACCTGAGTAATGGTTCTCAACCTTCCCAAGGCTGAGAGCTGAGACCCTGTAATATAGTTCCTCATGTTGTGGTGACCCCCCAACCATAAATTTATTTTCATTTCTACTTCATAACTATAATTTCACTACTGTTATGAATTGTAAATATCTGTTTTCCCATAGTCTTCTGGGGGTCACAACCCATAGGTTGAGGACCACTGATCTAGTGGGTTTCTTTGAACAGACTGCTTGGATCTCCCTGTGACTTCCTGATAAAAATCCAAATCATTGAAACATGACTCAACAAGCCCACGAGCAGAGTGAGNGGCAGAGGGGAGGTGGTNGTGAGGGTTCTGTCCTCAAAGAGTGCTTTGTGCACACTNTAGCTGANGTCTTGTGCTAGGGGTTGCCTAGTACTTGTTCAACGAGTCAGCGGGAGCAGTTGGAGATAAGGGCCTGACCTGCATTCCTGGAACAGGAACTAACTGCAGATACTTAGAGACATGTCAGGTGGTCACAATTGCTGACTGGGCTTGTATTTGTAATGTAACAGTAGTGGGCCAGAGCAGAGGTCAGCAAACCTCATCTGTAAAGGTCACTAAGNATCTGGTNCTTCAGGCCATATTATCCCTGCCCAACTTTGGCATTGCAGCACAAAAGCAGCAAAAGATAATCTATCAATGAAAGTCTGTGTCTGTGTACCAATAAAACTTTATTGATGCACANTGGAAAGTAAATTTAATATGAATTCACAGATCATTGAATACTTTTACTGTTTAAACTGACCATTTAAAAATGTTAAAAAAAACCAAAAAAACAATAACAATCCTTCTTAACCCCTGGGCCCTTATAAATACAGGCCAAGAGCTACAACATGCCAGATGCTTAGCTTAGCCCGTGATTTCATTGGGTCCCTGGAACCTTACAATAGCATGGTCCAANGTCTCCAAGGGATCAGGATGGTGAGCTTTNGACAACTTAACATACTTTTGTTTCCTGTCAAAATCGGTACCCAGGCATCCATTTCCTGATGCCTCTCATTCTAGTCTTTAGGGAGAAAAAATTGAAATGCTAACTAAAACAATTAAGATCCTAATGCAGGAAAGACGTGGCTTCCATCTGGGAGGTACAGTGTGGCAGGCTCTCTGACGAAGCTTTCCTTCTTAAGTTTGCAGTCCTCATGTGGCTTCTGACTTACGTTGGCGCGCTCTTCAATGGCCTGACCCTGCTGCTCATGGGTAAGTGCTTCCCGTGCCCCCCACACTGCAGACGTGGTGCTTCCATGGCTGTCAGCTTTCAGCTTCTCGGTAGGTTGCTAGGAATGAACATGTTAATACCCCCAAATGGAGAGGACCTCCCTTTGAACTGTAGTAGTTCAATTAACCATGGATGTTTGTTGTTTTGTTTTTCAAGACAGGGTTTCTCTGTGTAGCCCTGGCTGTCCTGGAACTCACTATGTAGACCAAGCTGGCCTCAAACCCTCAGATGTTCTCCTGCCTCAGCCTCCTGAGTGCTGGGATTAAAGGCATATGCTACCATCATCAGGTTAATAATGAATTTTTAAGTGTGCTTTTTTTTCCCCCAGCCACATCACTAAATTGCCTTCTAGTATATATACATCTACAGTGGCAACTCTGGGTGCATCAACTGTCATCTTGAAAGGGCACATTGTACCCTCATTTTAGGAATAATGATATATGTACAGAGGGCTCTGCCTTCTTCTGTTTTTCTTATGCAGAGCCGTGCCATCTTATATCTATGGTGCTATTTTTTTCCAAAGAATGCTGCAGTCTCATGACTATGAAAAGAATGTGTCTATAAACCTGTTCCTGTTGATAGTTCTCAGAGTTCTAATGGTATGTTTGGTTTTGGTTTTTGTTTTTTCCATCCCAGCTGTGGTTTCGATGTTTACTCTACCTGTGGTGTATGTTAAGCACCAGGTGAGTTGTACGTGGGGTCGGACATTCATCTGGAATTTTGACCTCATGGTGTTTGGGTGTGCTCATGATTTCTTCCTCTTTGTAGGCACAGATTGACCAATATCTGGGACTTGTGAGGACTCACATAAACACTGTCGTGGCAAAGTAAGTTACGTAGTGGGCTTCGCAAAAAGGAGTCCCGGTCTGAAGCAGGCATGGCAGTGCATTCGGTTAGATGTAATTTAGAGGAAGCAAAATAATAGGTTGTTATATTCTGCTCCTTTGAGTCATAATTCATTCTCATCTCAATTATGTTATTTCAAAAATAAGTATAATTTTCAAACCCCCAATTAAATAAAACTGTCAGTGGTTTATTTCAGGTTCCATAATGAATATGTTTTAACAAGTTAGTAATACTAAACTCTCCCCAAGGGCTGGTCCATGTTCAAGAACAAGGTGGACGGGAGGAGGAAGGAAGTCTGATTCAGGAAATGTTAAATGAGCAGTCACATTGAAAACACCTAACGAACACCTTCAGTCTTTTGAACAGTGAATACTACTAGTTTTAAACCAGTAAAATTACTTTTGAAGACTTAGACTGCATGAATAATTTGTTTCCTAAATATTTTTATTATACTCTTATAACATCACCAGTTTGTATTTGGTTTCTACAACTGCGCTTTAAGCCTTCTGCNTCTAACAGACCCTGCTTTACGGAGCTGCCATAAGACATTTAGAGATAAAGATATCAGGCTTACACGTCCACAGCTAATGTAGTCAGTTGGCTTAGTGATTTCCCCAGTGTGGTTTAGGTTTGTTGCCACCTATACTGATAGTTGTGTTTCATTGTTAGGATTTTTTTTTTTTAAGTAAAAGTTGGACTGTCCTTCAGCTATAGATTCATGTCATGAAAGGAGCAGACTTTGTCAATATCAACTCTATTTAGTAATCAAATAATTATGTGGCTGGACCTAGGCAATGGTTAGACATTTCAGATGGTCAGGCTTAGGCTGGGTGGGAATGAAACCATAAGGAAGCACAGTCATATCTACATTCTGCCCTGTATCTCAGGCCAGCAGCTGCGGTTTTCTCTTGATGCATAGGATAGTTTGACTTTCACCACGCCCTGTTTATACTCTTCCCGTTAAAATCATGCAAAGCTCTGTTNGGTTCCACTCTCGGTGTGGATATGTAGCGAGTCTCAGCCCATTTCTCTGCTTGAAAACATCACCTGGGACCCACAATGTAACCAGCTGATGAAAATCAACCGATGAAGAATGAGACAGTCATTGCTTTAGGTGATGAAATGACAGAATGGCATAGTATGGAAAGTGATGGCACTTAAGCCTAGAATCAGTTCAAAGGTGGAGACTCAGAAACCTATAGCATTAAAATTTCTGGGCTTGATGACCTATAATTTACATTTCAAAGAAGTTCCCAGGTAACTCTTGGGAAGCTAGAACCATGTTTAAGAATTACAGCACCAGAAAACCAGAGGGTGAATTTGGAAACTGGAACTAGAAGTTTTGGGCCAAAATTGCACAATATTCAGTTAAGTGACCTTGAGGAAATCACATCTGTTACTTTTGTTGGTGAGGGTGGAGTTGGGTACTTAGTTCTAAAGAGAATGTTACTTGTTTTGTGTGGTGACACAGAAGGCATGAAGATGATTGAATCCAACTTAACAGGAGTTCTCAGCCTATTGGTACAAATGAAATTATAAAGAAATCATTATGAGAAAATATAAGCACTACAGGAGAGCTGTGTGGAATTCTAATGTCAGAACAGTGAGGAAATAGCAGATAATGGAAAGCCACTAAGGTAGGATGCCATTTGGTCTGCACCATGAAGCATTCATTCAGAGGGGAATAGGGAGAAATACATTGCAAGAAGAAATNGTCTAAGCACAGAGAAATGCACAGAAATGTTCAGGAAGTGAGCTGGCCCCTGTGCCTGCAGCTTACATGAGTGGCAAGATTGGCTGGAAAGTCTATAAACAGAAAGGCTAAAGCCAGGTTGTATGCACTCTGATCGCAACCCTACACAAAATGGCCCTTGGTGCTTCTAAGTAGTGGGCTGATGTCATTGGAATTACATTGTATGGAAATCACTTCATGGCAGTCTAGTGAGAGTATTGGACAGAGGAGACTAGAAATGTGGCTGTCAACTCAGAGACTATCACAGTTCAAACAAATTGATTGGACATTGGGAGCTAAAATAAGGGAAAGGAAAATGGCAGAAAATTAAATATAATATATATACATACACACATAACATATATAGTATAATTTTTAAAGTATAGTTGGAAATCAAAGCTACAAAAACAAAAACATGTCACCCATGAGAATGGATAGGGTGCTGTCATCTTTACTATATGTCTCCATTTTTTTTACATAAGAATACAATAAAACTTGACCCCATGAAATCAGAACAGCCATGGTTAGAGGAATCCATAACCTTTTCCANTTAATGACAACATTCTGAGTGCCTACATTTTCCTTGAAATTGGACATTTGTTCTCATTTGAAAACTAGGACTCCTCATGTTTAATTTCAGTATTCAAGGAGCTCCAGTCACGGATTTATTAAATAACACCCAGAGATCTTGGACATAAAACTGCAGGCATTTGTAGCACCTAGGTTGTAATCTAACTGATTGTATATGGTGCTGTAACCCTCCCGACTCATAGGGGGTGTAAACAGTAGTGGCAAAGGATGTTCATTAATTTATCACTTATCTGCCTGAGATAAAGTAATGTGGTACAGGATTCTATCACCTTCAGCCTCATTACTTCTCACGACTGTATAGAGACAAATCAAAGATGTGTGCCAACACTCTAGGTGGCATGAAGCTTGGAATAAAAGCAAATTCGAAAGAGGGCTAGCTCAAGATTCAAAATGAATTCAGAGATCTTGACCAAGTTACAATGCTAAACTAGAGTAAGAAAAATAAAGTAAGCAAGAGGAGTGAAGTCCCGTGTTTAGACTTCCCAAAGCCTACTTTACAGATAGAGGACAGGGTGGGTGTGGATGAGTGGAAATGGATGTTGCAGGTGTAGAAATGAGGTTTGGGGACTGATTCATCAATCCCAGCTAAGTGTGGGTGAGTGGCGTGCTGAGGCATCTTTTTAAAAATGAATGCAAGTTTAGATGCTACTGATGCAAGACTGAACCCCACATCTGAAGAGACTATGGCCACTTGCTATTAACCCCTATTACTTATTCCATGTCTGAGCTCAACACATTTCAGGACTGGACTCTTGTCTACATACTGAGGCTTGATCCCGAGGCCTCACTCACATAAGTGCTCTACCACTGAGCTCCAGCCCACCCCTCTTTTTACTTTTCATTTTGAGACAGACTCTGTCTAAATTGCAGGGGCTGGCCTTGAACATGCAACCCTCTGCCTCAGCCTCTTGAATAGTTGCACCACCATGTGTGTGGTGAATTGATCATTTTAAAAGATGCA
>LZPO01087322.1:61986-82302 GCA_001675575.1 Neotoma lepida | reverse complement strand
ACACACACAGTAAAGATGAAGAGGAAGCAATTTAGGTTCAGAGTGAAGGGATGCACCATAACCAAAATGTAGACCACTCTTTTATAAAGTTTCTGTGTTTGTCTACTTTTCACTNCTAGAATGAAATATCCAAGATTGGGTATTCATGGTGAAAGAGGTCTCACCAATAGTTTTGGAGGCCCAGAGTCTACACAGCACATNATCGGTCCTATTAAGGGCAGATATTCTTGACTATCACATCATGGCACATGTCCCTACCATGGCAGAAGCACAAGAGGGCAAAGTCTCATCAGCAGNAAGAAGGGAGGGACCTGTCTTGCCACCTTGCCAGAGGCCCCAANTATTAAAAGATTCACCTCTTCATTTCTANCACACAGAAAGCAAACATCTGTCGGTGAATCCCTGGAGGTTAAACCATATCCAAACCACAGCGTTTGGTAAGGATGGGAAGGNGAGGNNTGGATTGAAGTAGAGCAAGCTAGGTATGAGGTCAGAGGTTCACAAGGGTGGACAGGGAGCTGTTGAGGGAGGTTCCTGAAGGGGTGGGGAGGAGTGGCAGCCAGAACAGCTTGTTAGTGTTTCCACTCTCCCAAGGGGGCTCCAGAAACAGACAACGGCATCCATATATGGTGGTCNTCCTGTGTTTCCTGGCCTTTNGTAAATTTTAAAAGGAGAGACTTTTAAAGTNAAGTGGGAAGTTTACTTTATAACTTTACTGTATCACTTTCATACGAACAATCCAATCTGGTACACATTTTAAGAATAAGAATTAAAAGAAAATAAAAATAAACTGAGAATCATTATACTTAAAGAGTCTGAGTGTTGGAAACATTGGTGAGGCCGATAAGGAAGTGTTTAAAATACCATTCCTCACCTTTCTCAACGAGGATGCAGCCTGATTCACGAGCCGCTTCAGACAGCTAGAAGATGAGGGATTGTGTCTCACTGCAACACTGGCTGTTTCNGGCCCAGTTTAATTTCTGATTACTTGGCAAGTGTACTTGACAAAGGTCCTAATNCCTGTAACTGACACTTTATCCTACCATGAAAATGTTATCTCTGCCAGGAATAAGCAGCTGCCAACAGGAAGCAGCTCCCCNTTTCCCCCTGGAGGAAGNCACTGCAGCTCTGTCTGCAGNGGAAAACCCACNCTCTTGGTTTGAACTCAGNGAAGACCCTTCCCAGTGAGTGTACATGACCTNACACAGCTCTGCCTGGGAATCCCACTTCCCCTCTCATTAGCCACGTGTTAATTTTAATGTAATTTTCTTTTCAAGAAATCANTATATTAAGTACNCCACAGGGCTGTGATNGGGTCATGGAAGTTGCTGTTTTGTGAGAATGTGACANACTCCACAGGCACACNCAGTAGGTNTGGCTCTGCNCTGCTTGCATGGAAAGACAGTGAGTTGAAAGGAGTGCTCCTTTCTCCACCTCAAGGCCATTTTCTCAAGAACAGGAACCAAATCCACCCATGTGTTTACTCAAAGGGCTAGTTAGAATATTTCATNTACAGTACAATCCAACATATTGTGACCGAATGTGTCAGAACTGAACTTTTAGGGAAAGCCAAANTGCTCACTTCTCAGTCCCTGGAATAGGGAGGGCTCCAGAGAAAAGACCCCAGGGACAGACAGTTGACACCTCCAGGTGCCCGCCTTTTCTTTCACCTCTTTCTCATATTTTTCCTCTTCCTGAGTCTTCTAGGGTTCGGTCTGACTTTCAAGATCCCATCCCTGGTACCACCCATAGGTCTTTTTNGGCACATAAATGCTCTGTGCTGGACATAATACCCAGCCTTGCAGATGCACAGCAAGAGTCTGAACCAATGAGTCTGGTGCCGGTTCGGGTGTGGCCATGCCTGTGTCTGATAGCAGAGCAGCCTATTGTCTTTCTGTGCTGGGATTCACCTTGCAGCAGTCACCACCACCCAGGAGAAATGGCGTGGACATAAAACCAATTTCCCATTTGTGTTATTGCAGCTGATGGCTCACAAAATATTCACTTGAGGTTTGAATAACAAATCAAGACATGGGGGAAAGTACAGTAGCATTTGCATACCAGAAAAATGCTTATTTTCCATTAACAGAAGGCAAAGATGGGAAATGCTTAAAGTGGGAAATCCTTAGCAANTGTTCTGTGGTCAGAACATCTTTCATTCTGCTTCGTGTTCACAATCCCAGGATACAAATTTCCACTTTGCTCATGAAGAATGAATACAAAGAGGCAAATTACCTAAAACCATTNACAATGATGTGGCCAATAGTTGTTCCAAATCCATCTGGTCACTGAGAGAAAATTGAAGCGAGTCTCNTACCTGAGTGTTATGAACACTGACACAGCCTGTCCTTCCTTAGAGGACTTGGCTTTTCTTCTTGGCATAATTCTATTGGGATGCTCCCATCTGTTTGCTCCACTGTTAACAATCTGGTACCACCTAGGGCACATGTTTTCTCTGCCATTTTGCCACAAATAACCACATGCTAGGGTCACTGTAACTGAGAATTGAAGATAGGCACTTTTTTCATTAACTTGTTTAAATTAACAAATTAGAAGGTTTCATTAGAGCGTTTTCATACATATGTGTTGCTACACTCTGGTCTAATTTGTGTCAGCTCCCATGCCTCCTGCTCCAACTCTTGTTGGCCTCCTTCCTCCCTCAAATAGGTCTTCTGAATGTCTTTCTAAAAATGTGTTGCTCTGATTGGTTGATAAATAAAGCTGTTTGGCCAATGGTGAGGCAGAATAAGGTTAGGTGGGACATTCGAACTAGGGGAAGAGAAGCAGANAGCAGAGCAGGGGCAGACGCCATTCTGCCACCCAGAAAGCAACATGTAACAGAGCACAGGTAAAGCCACGTGGAACACGTGGCGACATAGATTTATAAAATGGGTTAATTTAAGATATAAGAGCTAGCGAGCGAGAAGCCTGCCAGGGCCATAGTTTAAAAATGATATAAGCCTCTGTGTGTTTATTTGGGTCTAAGCGTCGTGGGAGCTGGGTGGGATCCGAGACTGGGACCAGACAAACTTTCATCTACAGTCTTCCTTCTGATTTCATGTCAAATCAATCAAAACACCTTAGAAGCTACTAGAAATTCCAGGAGCAGGGATATTCAAATATATAAATACCATACAGAGACATGCCAGACATGAAGCCAACTGGAAGATTTAAATTTGGGAGATACACTAGACACAAACTCCCTTTCTATTCAGCCTGAGAAACTTCACTGATTCCTTCTCGGTTCCAAGGGAGCCATCAAGTCACAGCTAGCTTAGAGCTAACCTTGAGGTCAAATGTGAATTTGGTTGACTCATGTAGAGATCNCCCAGCTCCCAGCTCGCCTGAAGCCTCTTGATTCCTGNCACNTCCATGGAGATGACAGTGTAACCACTCATTGTTCTAACTCCCCTCCTGGGTGGCCTTGTGATTCCATTCTGGACACTGAGACAAGGAAATATGTGAGATGTTGGGCAGATATCCTTCCTCTGAAGAGAGGAACATGGGACTTCCACACCTGAGAATTTTCTACTTTCCCTGCTTTGAACAAGAGCAGAACATCTGGGGTTGCAGCAACCATCGATGACCACGAAGGGAATAGGCCTAAAAATGAGACAACCTACAGAATGTGGTAGAACAGAAAGATAAAAACCCTGACTGGGCAAAGGGCAAATGGGCTAGACATGCAGGGCTTGAAGTGAGGATGCCGGAGACTTAGTTTGCTTTCCATGAAGACCTTGTACATGTGCATGGTGTGTGTGTGTGTGTGTGTGCTCACACATGCGTGCACGAAGCATGTGGGAGCCAAAGGACAACCTTGGGTGTCACTCCTCAGGAGCCATCTACCTTGTTTGGGGACCTAAGGGACACTGATTAGCTAGGCTAGCTGGCCAGCAAGCCCCAGGAATCTGCCTTTCTCTGCTACACCACCGTGAGGGGGCTTTATACCTAAGTTCTAGGAATTGAACTCGGGTCCTTACACTTTTGTCACAAGTACTTTGCTACCTGAGCTATGTCCCCAGACCCTTGNGTAGTGCTCTTTTAATTTAAAGTTCTAACTTTAATTTAACAAACATTTATTGTGTGATTACAGAAAGAGCCTTGAGTTTTTTGCTAAATCATCTCTTAAAGTGTTCAGAAGTATCAACCTATTATATTACATAAAGATCAATAATTAAGGATACACTTGAGTGGGTTTGAGCATATTGGCAGAAAATGAGCAAAACACGGAATTTTCATGAAAAAAAAAACCCAAGTATTTCTTTGCTGTACAACTACAGCAATCCCAAGCTTGTCTACAGCTCCATGCATCATGCTCACTGAATTCTAGCTTATGAGAGGACAGGTATTGAGGCACTACAACCTGGCTCTGAAATGTCACATGTTTTGAAATCTTGGTCCTCAGCCTGTGATGCTACTAGGGTGTGGTGGAACCCTTAACAGGTGGCACTCAGCAAAAGGAAGTTAGGTCACTAGGGCATGCNNTTGAAAGGGATACTGGTGCTACCTTNTCACTCTCCATGTCCCCCTGTCTTACTACAGACCAAGTGACAACAGAGCCAATCAGCCATGGGCCCAAACCTCTGAGTGAAATCAGCCCTTCTTCCTTTCAAATCAATTGTCCAATGCATCTTATCACAGCNGCAGAATGATGGCATGGCAGGCTTTTAGACACACTTCATAAGATTTGGCTAAGACAGGCACAGAGTATTATCCAGAAATACTGACATACAGCGTTTAAAGTTTTATTCAGGATAATTGAAGCACAATAAACTTTAATGAACCAAAGCTCCAGTGTGGTTGATTCTGCCAAATAAACACTGATAAGATGATCATTACAACGTAAATAATGAACATGCCCACCTCACTCAAATNTTTCTTTAGATATGTGCATGAAAATTTATAGCCATTCTTTCTAATAGTTTCAGTATTAATTTACTATATTTTTTTTGGTATTTCATATGTGTTAGTATTANTCCAGATAGTCTTTCCAACAATCCTATGAATTAAGAGCTATTATTACTTCCACTCCTTTAGAGCTATGAGGGACATTAGTAGAGGCCATGAGTCTCAGGAAACACACCATGCTGTAAGTGGCAGAGCTCATTTACATCCATCAGGAGCCATGCCCTAAACCACTTAATGGCTTGCTTCCTACNTTGTCCCACTACATGGATGTCCCCAAGGCTACTTAAAAGCAGCGTTCCAATGCTCATCATTTTGAACTATACATAATTTTTATTGTTTACAATAAAACTTTATACTCGTATTATCATACATGCATAATGATATATGTGTGTGAAAATGTCACATTTTTGTATACTAACTAAAATTTTTAATAAAATAAAATGGCAACAAGTAAATTCATAATACATCCTTGGGTACATTATGGTTGGCTTCTTTAAGAACCATTCTTTGGGCTGGAGATAGGGCTCAGTCCAGTCCCAAGTTTCTACTCCCAGTGCTCACATAAAAGCTTGGCATAGCAGTGTGTCCCTGGAATCCCAGAACTGGGAAGGCAGAAACACAGGAGGTTCCCTGTGGTTTGCTGGCCAGCCAGTTTCAGTCAAATGGGCAAGTTCCAGTNCTAGTGAGAGACCCTGCCTCAAAACATAAGGTGGAGAGCTACTGAGGAAAACACCCAACCTTGACCTTTGGTCTCCACAGAAAAACTATACAAATGCTTGTGCACTTGCGTGCACACACGCATGCACATAGAACCGTTCTATGATGTGTTATTTATTACATGCTGACTCCTCATACAATGTTCTAAGTTGCTCTCCAGATAGGGCATAGAAGTTAACATTCTCAGTACCAACACTTTGAATTATTATTCTTTTGAACCTCAATTATACAATGTAAAAATGAGTGCACTATTTTTATTTGAATGCTAATGCAAATAAAATATTTTTGATGTGCTTCTGGGATAGTTTTATTTATTTATTTATTTATTTATTTATTTATTTATTTATTTATTTATTTATTTTGCGAGACAGGGTTTCTCTGTGTAGCTTTGGCCCCTTTCCTGGAACTCACTCGGTAGCCCAGGCTGGCCTCGAACTCACAGAGATCCACCTGCCTCTGCCTCCTGAGTGCTGGGATTAAAGGTGTGTGCCACCACCGCCCCGCCAGTTTTATCTTTTATGAAGTGTTTCTTCANGTTGTTTGTCCAGATTTCTAGTTCAAAATTTAAAAGTTCCTTTGAAAAGGCNTTAATTTCATTAAAAAGATCCATGAGCTAAGGAAGATGCTGGANATGTTTCATGAAGCATGTTTAGAGAGAATAAAATATTACAGATAAGAGAAATAGATTTTTAAAAAACTAGNAAACTGATAATAAATCCAATAGATGGGGAGGACACTGACATTCCCCTAGGGAATAGTCTGCATTTGTATACAATGAAGAGCAGTGATGTAATGAGGGGGTGAGAAGGAAGAATATAAAGGTTGGATTAGGATGGTCCAGTGTGCACGTTACCAGAGAGGAAGCTGTCAAAGGAAATGTGCCACAAGGATAACATAGGCCAAGGGAGAAATGTCAGAAAACCACCACAACCCAGGATGGTACTCATACCCACCCCGACAACCCTGCATGGTACTCACATACCCACCACCACAACCCTGGATGGTACCCTCATGCTCACTACCACAACCCTGGATGGTACTCACATACCCACCACCACGAACCTGGATGGTACTCACATGCCCATATTTTCTGCTGAGCTGCTGGAAACTGCCATAGTTCTGGAACCTCCACCTCTAAACAGAAATAGTGGCTTCCCCACTTTCTAGTGTCTTCCTAGTGTCTCCTATTGGTTGAACTTACCCAGAAATCCAAGATCACAAGAGAGTTTGGGAAACTGCCCTCCCAGGCTTCTTGAATCTATCAAAGAGGAGATTGCACAGAGGCAACAACAGGTCTGAATATAATTANGCTAACTCTAGCTAAAAGAAAGGACCCAAGACAGTGCCCACAGTCAAGATAAGGCTCTTCTGGATGAAAAAAGTCTAGNTTCTGGAACTGGTTCATCTGTTGACANGCTGAAGCCTCCACCAGACACTTTTGCATGATGGCAGATGGAAGGCTCAGGGCCCTCCCCTGGAANGTGGGACCAGATACCCNTCTCAAAGGATTACTAATGGTTAAATGGGTCACTGGAGGGAAAGTATTCAGAATAGGGTCCAAAACATAGTAAGCACCGCATAGTTGGCAGCTAATGATATTCCAGTCAGTTCGACTCCAGTTTCAACACCTGCAAAGAAACCATAGGAACGGAACTTAAATCGCTTTGCTTGTCTCTAGACAGGCGGCATTGATCATTATAGTCAACACTAAGCCTGATCAGTCATGTGTCCCTGTCATCAAATAGCTTACATAAGGATAAAAGAACTATGGTTCAAGGCAAAATGTGTTCAGGAACAGTCCTGATCGGATAAAAACCTAGTGTAACGATTCAGTGGACTCCTCTTGAGATCCAGTGGTTTCTTCCTGTGGCCTCGGAAATTCACTTAACCGCCTATGCCCCAGTTTCCTNCTCGGGATAAAATGGATATAATAAGACTGCCACATGAAGTCACCGTGTACGTTCAGAGAGCTATTATAGGGAGAGGCCTGAAGCGTTCAAACGTGGTCCTGTGGTTCCCAAAAGCATTGTGTAAGAAAGGTACCGGAAACGGAACACGAAGGAGTAGCTGGAGTCATCTAACCAGGACCTTTTATAAGCGCCCTGGTGGTAAAGAGAACCGAAGGAGGTTCCCACCACAGGTGGGGCCACAAGGGGGCGCCTGGAGACGTTAGCGTCATCGTTGCCCCTGGCAACCGTGGTCCTCTGTCTTCGCCAGCGCTGGCCCCAACAGCAAGATGGCCTTGCGCTCCTGGACCCCCGATAAGGGGTTTATCACCGAGAAGGTGGTGCGGCCGGCCTCAGTCTCCACCAGCCTCTCCCTGGAGCTATGCACCTTCCCCCCCACCCTGGGCTCCTCCGTAGCGACCGCCGCGTTAGAGCAGCTCTTAGTTGTGGGTGAGAAGTTCTACAGACTCCGGGAGTCACGTCCTCCTTGGAGATGGTGGTCTGCCTGCTCCACTCTTGGCAGGAGCCTGGGCAGGCATTCTTCTCCTGAAACTACAACATCCCTGGCTGGGGTCTAGCCTTCTGTTTCTTGTTGGTCGGGGAGATGGGAGACAGGGAGGGGCTAAGTGTTCNTCGCACCTGCTCGAGTGCATTTAGGATGATAGATCACTATAACCATTGGGTTTCCAGGCCATTGACCCGGACCTGAGTATCTGCTTCTCATTTCAGCCGTCTCCTCTCACCTTTCTTTCATGGNTTTTTCTCCTTCCACCCTTTACTGTGGAAAACCGGAAACTTTAAAAGACAANTAGGAGAAGGAATGTTTAAGAGGCATCTGTTTTATGAGGCAAAGAAAATTAGATAAAAGACAGTGTTTGGAAGATTTGGACCAAAAAATATCTTGTATGTGTAACCAGGCTAACATACCTGGTACGCTTTGCCTATGAACTGTCTCCCACAGGTTCATGTTGTGGATGCATGTTTCCTGGCTAGTGAGGCTGTTTTTAGGAGGCTGAGAAACCTTTAGGAGGTAGGGCTCAACTGAGAGAAATCTGTCACTGAGCAGCATGGGAGCAGACTTTGAAAATCTTAACCAGCCCCTGGTTGCTGCTTGCCCTCTGCTTCCTGGGAACAGCTTTCTCACGCTCTNGCTGCAATGATCTGCGGTGCCTCTGCGGCCCCCTCCCCACCATGATGGACGGAACCCACAAAACCCTGAGCCAAAGTAAAAACATCTCCTTCCCTAAGCTGTTTCTGTTAGGCATTTTGGTCACAGCCATTCAAAAGTAACGAATACGATACTTACTCAGTTAGAAATCTCAGTATGTTAGTCCAAAAAGGCATTTCTAGTTGAGAGCAAAGGCCGTTTAGGGCACTAAGAGCACAGTTTCGTTGTTTGACTGTGACCATCGCATTACTTCAAAGTAAGCATACCCATTTCTGTGGTGGGGTTCCCTTTAGAGTGATTTCCCTTTCCCCTTCTTAGAGGACTGAGTTTAGTTTCACACTTCTCATTGGATAAGCAGAGGCAAGGATTCCCATGAAAAATATTAATAATCAATGACACAAGTTACCCCAGTATAGCCAAGGTCGTTAGAACTTGGGACCTTGAATTCTCTTCATGGTCATCCCTAGATCAGTGTGTCCATTCAGCCCTATTAATTATGCACAAATACTTTTCATATGCTAATAATGCCTGGAGACTTGGAAAATTTTCTATTAGAATATCTTTATTTATTCCTTGATAATTTTGTACATGCATACACAGTATCTTGATTATACGCATTCCTCATTCCTCTCTACCACTCCTCCCAACACGCCCCAAACTTCCTCTCCCCATCTACTTTTTCTCTGCCTCCTCCCACTGAGTTCAATTAGTGCCACATGTAGAATGTTGACTGACCTGATTGACTCCACCTTGTGCAGGTCTTGTACAGGTGACCGTAACCGCAGTGAGTGTGGGAGTGCAGTGGCCATGCCAGGAAGATAGCCTGTCACAGCACCCTCAGGATCTTTTTCTTAGGAAGAAACTTCATTAACACTTCTTGTACCTGGGTGTGGGAATCCTAGCACTTGTGAGGTGAAGACAAGATCAGAAGGTCAGGGTCATCCTTGGCTACATAGCAAGTTGGAGACCAGCCGGGGCTACAACTAAAATGATCTATAAATAAAATTTCTCTAAAGTAAAATAAAAATTTCTTGCTCTGGGTTTAATTAGAGAGTGTATAAGTTCCCAGAATATTCAAGAGCAATAATAGGCATGTGCTCACTTACTCCATAAGGCAAAAAAAGAACAGACTCTAGTACACTCTTGCCTCTTTAACACACATAACTATACAGAGCATAGTTCTGAATATCTATAGGNGCATAGGAGAGTCTAAATTCCCTGGAACTGAGGGCAGATGTTACAGTTCACTCTGAAGAGAGATGGAAATGGCCACTAATGTTATCTTCCTTAGTACTCTATTTACAGAGGTTAAGGGAAAAGGAGACCTGTTTAAGTATGTCAATGAACAAAAGGGGATAGAAACACAATGTCACGCCTCCCCATTGACAAGTGTGTAATCTCATTCTGCATTTCACAGTTTTGTACAGAAGTGTACATGACGTAAGGGATTCCTTAACTAAAGTGATTGGGTGTGTGTTTCTGGCACATCGTAATTTTATATTCACTGTGTGTGTGTGTGTGTGTGTGTGTGTGTGTGTAGATATGAAACCTTTTAAACTCACATTATAGACATCTTAGCTTTTTCCCTTTTGTAAATGCTTATTGATATTTCATCTATTTGAAATTTCTTGTTCCTGTCATAAGATGAATTAAATGAGAGATTTTCTTTAAGGATAACACATATATCTAAGTTAGATTACTATGCAATAGGAAATATATTCAAAGGAAATTCATAATGTTCAATAGACATTCAAAATAGTGTAAGGTTCAGCATTTGATCATAAAGGCTGAACCAAGTAGGATGGGAACAAATCCATTAAGAGATCTTAATACTCTAATCTTTTGTTTTCCAGAAAAATCTCTGCAAGGTGACTATTTCACTTGCAATGAAGAAGTTATAACCTTCCTTAAGGATATTATTGTCGCTGTTAAAAAATTGGTACTGTATTACCTTTAAGATTTTTTTTCAGACTTTCACTTACACCTGCATTAACCCTTAATTTAGGAACAACTCTGCTCAAGTTATCTAAATATGTAAACAGAGAAAATATTTACTGAGTTAAAAATATTTTTTCTTCAATTTACCAACCAATATCAGTATAGACTGCTGCTCAATTTTTCATGCAGAAAACTGAGTTATGAGGCTTGTGCCAAAGATGAAGACACGCCCAATTAGGAAAAGCCACATGAGTGCTGATAGAGCTCAGTTAATAGGTAGGCCATGTGGGCAAAAGCTTGGACATTATATGTAAGCAAGGTTACAACCAATCAGCCAAAAATATCAATCAGCCAAACAACCTACTACCAACAACCAGCTAACCAACAACCACCACCACTGGGTGGGGGTGGGGGTGAGGGGATGGGGGAATCACTTGTATGATTACCACCATTACTAGGCAGGACGGAGTGGGGGGTCATTGTATGGTTACCACCATCACTAGGAAGGGGGGTGAGGTCAGCTACCTGTAGCAATTCCCTTCACAACTGGTAAATGATTTCTTGACGTCTGTTTCGCTGAAGCAGACAATTGTGTCGTGAAAAGAAATTTTATCCTTATGTAGACCTGCCCCTAGAGAAGCCAGATAAAGAAATGTTCTAAAATTTCCTTGTGGAGTATCAGACACATCTCTTTATCATCTTTAGATGATGCTTAAAATGCTTTCTCAGCTGAAATAGTAGAGTCTCAACTCGATTTAAAAAATGGTGAATACAAGTCTACTATTTAACAAATGTCTAAGAAGGCAGGAAGGGTGTGAAGTAAGTGACNCTGAGTCCACAGATGGGCAGCTTATTGCTTTATATTTTATATAATTATAAATAAGAATGTAATCACAACACAGAGGCACACTTCATTATCTCTCAAGTAGATCCACAAGAGCTTTGCCACCCAGCATCACTGGCAACCTTCCTAGCTACTTCTTCCTTTCAGTTACATTTTTCTTAATATANATAGAAGTCAAGATTTTCATTGTGGCTAATTAAAGAATCTCCTCCCTATTCACTTAATACCTGAGCCATGAAATCTTTCAAGTAGCAGACATAAATCCCTCCATTTAAAAAATTGACCAATACTTATTATAAAAGTAATACATGTTTACCCTAGACATTTTACAAAATAAATAAATAAGCAAAAGTAAAAAAATAAAAACCACCATCAATTCTACTACCTTCAAATATTTACAATTAACTCTCTTACTTTCAGAGTACAGGTGTGATAACTGCATTGAATTTTATTTTTTGCAGAAATGATGCACTAATAAGAAAATGTCCTGCAGCTTCATCTTATGGAGGCATTTTCTCAACTGAGATTCTCTCCTTTCAGATAACTCTAGCTTGTGTCAAGTTGACATAAAACTAGCCAACATACCANCACCCACCATACCCCTCTCCTCCACCACTGACATGAGGTTGAGCTTTGGCAGTGGANGATACTGGGAAGTATGATAGAGAAGGAAGAATTTCTTTTTAAGTTCCAGTGTTCAGCTTGGCAGAACCCTCTACTGCACATGATAGTGTATACTATTATGCAATCTGATTTTCAGTTGGTAAAATGTAAGAGAGGTTTCTTGGGTTCCAAAATAGCTATATCTTTATTTACTTAAAAGATGGTTTTTGAATGTTTCTCCTTCTTTAAATACATTTGTACCTAAAAACAAGCAATGAATCATCACTCACAATACTGTTTAGATTTATAAATATAAGAAAAGCCTGGGGACTAGAGAGATGTGTTGTTGTTGGTTGTTTTATTTACTTTGGAGGGGGGGCTTGCCACCCAGCTCCCAAATAAATCACTCAAGGAGGCTTATTCTTAGTTATAAATATCTGGCCTTAGCTTGGCTCGTTTCTAGCCAGCTTTTCTTAAATTATCCCATCTACCTTTTGCCTNTGGGCTTTTCCTGTTCTCTTACTTCTGTAAATCTTACTTTTACNCCATNGCTTGCTGTGTAGCTGGGTGGCTGGCNCTGGAGTCCTCCTCNTTCTCTAGCTACTTCTCTCCTTTCTTCCTAGATTTCTCTTTCTCTACTTGCCAGCCACACATATCCTTTCTCTTGCCTTGCTATTGGCTGTTCAGTGTTTCATTAGCCCATCAGGTGTTTTAGACAGGCAGAGTAACACAGCTTCACCAAGTTAAACAAATGCAACATAAACAAAAGTAACACACCTTAANATAATATTGTACAACAGAGATGGCTCAGCAGTTAAGATCACTTGCTGCTCTTCAGAGGTNTAGTTCCCAGCACCCACATCGTGGTACACAACTCCAGTTCCAGAGCTTCCTTTTGACCNCTGCTGGTACCATATATAGATATGGTATACATATGTGCATGCATATATATTTTTTAAGGGAAAAANCATTGTTCTCTTTATTCCTACATGGGTATTTATAGGGAAATTTTACTTTTTAATGAGTGACCTTCCTAGTGTTGCCCTTCTTGTTGGAATCTTTCCATTGAGATGAATTGAAACTTGGATATAGGAAACAGGTACACAGAAGGGNAAGAGTTCTGAGTGAAAGAAAACCAACAGGAATTAAGTGATAAATCGGCAGTGACAGATTAAAATCTGATTGTAGGTCATCATCTTTCCCTGCCGTCTCTGCCATGGAAAAACAGCAGCAGGCAATGTCTGGTAGAAATGACGTTTCAAACCCTCAAAACAGAGAGNCCCTTCCTTAGGAAAGAAGCATTGTTTTGATGCATTACCTATTTAACAATGTAATTNAATACTGTTTTTTCAGGAAGAAATGAGAAAAGATGCAATTGANCTTCTGGAAATCGAAAGCATGGAGCTGAGCAGACTCTACTTTCTGCTGGAGACTGTGCCCAACAGCATCAACAGGGAGCTGGAAGGTACCTCTGAGGTCCTAAGCTGCGGGGCTCCAGGGGCTACCATGGGAAAAGAGAGCTAAGTGCTTTTGAAACAATGATTTAATCGTTGTGCTAATATAAGCATCAATAAGAGAGATTCCCTGATGTGAACATTGTGATGCGTAGCAACTCCCCATTTTATTTTAAGTGGAATAATATACTTTATAAAAATTCAATTTGCATAATTTTGCTGCTCAATTGACTAAGAGACGGATCAACCCATTTCTGATGAATAGCTACACACATAAGTTAGGTACCGTGGCTGTCCTCGCCCACTTCCTCCTTTTTGTTTATGTAACATTGGCGACTCTAGGTACTTCACGTAAGTAGTCTTGTTATGATTGGCTTATTTCATTTAATGTCTTCAAGGTTTACTCATATAGGAGCCTGTGTCAGGATGCCCTTCCTTTTGAAGGTTGACTAACATTCCATGGTATATCCTACCACGCTTTGCTTATGTTTTGTGTGCTTCTTCTGACTTTTGGCTGTTGTGAATAATGGTGTTTATGAACCATGTCTGAAGGCACAGATGAACTCTGCTTTTAATTCTTCTGGCTCTATATCAAGAAATAGAATCGCTGGATTGTATGGTAACTCTACATGCAGTTATTGCAAGCCAGGCATCATGTGTAGCTACCAGCAATGCACAAGGCTCCATTTCCTCCACATCCTTGCCAACACTTGTTAGTNTNTGCTTTTGTTTGTTTTAATGAGACCTATGCTATCAGCATTAATTAGAATCCCACTATAATTTTCATTCGANTTTTTCCAATGATTNATGTCTTTGAGTGCCTTTTCCTGAGTTTGCTGGTTATCACTGTATTTTCTGGACAGTACTATCTGCCCAGGCCCTTTGTCTTTACAGTAATTGTCATTGTTGTCATTGTTGGGTTGTGGAGTTTTTATTACTCACAATGTTAACCTCTTACTAGATATATCACTTGCAAATACCCACTCCTACTCCAAAGCTCGCCTTTATCCTCTGTGGATGGCAACCTTTGATGGAAACTTTTAATTTGATGGTCTAACTTATCTATTTTTCCTTTTGTTGGCTATGCTTTGGGGGCTGTATCAAAGAAATCATTCCCAAATCCAATGACATAAAGNTTTTAACCAAGCCTGGAGATATGGCTCAGTAAGTAAGATCACTTGCTGCTCTTGCAAAGGACCAGGGTTCAGTTNCTAGTTCCCGCACAGCAGCTCACAACCATCCACAACTTCAGTTCCAGGGGCTCCAATGCCCTCTTCTGGCTTCCATGGGTACCAGGCACTCACAAGATTCACAGAAACTCACACAGGCTCCCATGCATACACATAAATAAAAAGAAATACATGAATTTAAAAGGACTGACTGTAACCCATTCTTTCCTCGAAGAGTATCTCTTAAATGTTTGATTTGGACTTTCTGGTGCTGAGGAGCAAACCCATGCCCCCCTCACACACCAGAGGACCATTCTGTTGTCAAACCGCACTTCCAGCGCCTGAAAAATTGAAACCTTTAGCTCCTACATTTAGCTCTTGGAATCATTTCTAGTTAAATGTTTGGTGTCAGGCCAGGACCCAGCTTTATTTTCCCAGCTGCAAGAAGTGTCAGCCAAGACTCGTGNCTGAGTTCTTCTTTAATAATCACCTTGAACAGAGAGAGCAGTGCCCCACCCCCGATGTGACAGCCCCTCCCTGGGTCAGAGTTTGTCCAGTGATCAGCCAGTATGGCTCTCTTCTGTCAGCACAGTTTGACTTCCCCTCTGCAGTCTTGCCACCTTCAGCCCACCAGAGACAACTCCTGGAAGCATTACACATCTTCTACACACAAACCTTTGAATGTTTCCCAGGGAGCCCACCTTGAAAGAGCAATTCAAATAAGAAAACACTGTTTTGTGTGTTTGTATTTTATCTTTTAGCTTTGTTTCCNTGCAGCCCAGGCTGGCTGTTCTACTTCCCCAGTGCTGGGGTTATAGGCAAGTGACATTTCACCTGGCATAAAACATCTGTTTTAAAGATAGATGTGCCAACTATCCACTTACTGATGCTCAGTTCTAAATCTGCATTTTGATGTCTGCTTGACAATGAGGGTGCTGAACCTTATAGATCTTCTTCAGGACCCAGCTATACCACTCTTGGGCATATACCCAAAGAATGCTCAATCATACCACAAGGTCACATGCTCACTATGTTCATAGCAGCATTATTCGTAATAGCCAGAACCTGGAAACAACCTAGATGCCCCTCTACTGAAGAATGGATTAAGAAAATGTGGTACATATACACAATGGAGTACTACTCAACAGAGAAAAACAATGACATCATGAAATTTGCAGGCAAATGGAGGGAACTAGAAAATATCATCCTGAGTGAGGTAACCCAGACCCAGAAGGACAAACATGGTATGTACTCACTCATAAGTGGATACTAGATGTAAAGCAAAGGATAACCAGACTGCAATCCACAGCTCCACGGAGGACCCTAGGAAGGACGCATAGACTGCCCAGTGAGGGAAAACTGGATGAAATCCACATGGGCAGACTGGGGGTGAGGGGGAGGAATAGAGAGCAACAAGATGGAGGATGTGAGCATAGGGGAACCGGAGGTTCGAGTAGGAACAGAGACACAGTAAAATAGCAAGGAAAGAGATACCATGATAAATGAAGACATGGGAATAGGGAGAAACAGAATGCTAGGGAGGTTCCCAGGAATATGCAAGGATGACCCCACCCTAGACTATGGGAAGTAATCGAGAGGGAGCCTGAACTGACCTACTCCAATGAGTATTCACATGGATGAANACCCTATCTGTCAACACAGAGCCCTGATCCAGAGACTGATGGAGGCAGATGTGGAGATCCACAGCCGGACTCCAGGCTGAGCTCCAGGAGTCCAGTTGATAGAAGAGAGAGGGGCTTCTGTGAGCAAGGGACAATGGGATCATGATGTGAAGATATACAGAGATGGCTAGACAAACTAGTGGAGATGCATGAACTGTCAACCTTATAGATCTTTATAAAGCAGTGAGGGCAGGAACTCAAGCAGGGCAGGAACCTGGAGGCAGGAGCTGATTCAGAGACCATGGAGGGGTGCTGCTTACTGGCTTGCTCATCATGACTTGCTCAGCCTGCTTTCTCATAGAACCCAGGACCACCAGCCCAGGGATGGCACTACCCACAATGGGCTGGGCCCTCCTCCATCAATCACTAGTAAGAAAACGCCCTACATTTGGATCTTATGAAGGCATTTTCTCAATTGAGTTTCCTTTCTTTCAGACAACTCTAGCTTACACCAAGTTGATATAAAACTAGCCAACCTCCCCCCACCCCTTGCTAACTGACTGATGTTCAGCTTTGGCAGTAGAGGACACTGGGAAGTATGATAGCAAAGGAAGAGGTTTTGTTTTTAGGTTCCAGTGTTCGGCTTGGCAGACCCCTCCCCTGCACGTGATATTGACAAGACTCAGTCCTACAAGGACCAGCAACTTTCAATGCCCAAGACATCCCCATTACCCAGAACTCTTTGGGCAGCTTCATGGCAGTGCCAAAGAGAGACACAACCCTGTGGAGAGCTCCCCTCGACTTTCCTTGAGCAGTTACGCCCCATCTGTGTGGACAAGTCCTCTAGCACTCTAGAGAGATTTCCAGAAAATTCCCACAGCCCAGCATTTCATGCATCTCTTTGCCATCCCATAGAGCACAGCTTTCTAGTGGAGGCTGCTCTTCCGGCTGGAGCTGTCACTTCTTTTTTACTTTAATCTTTGGTTGTACTTAGCAGCACATTTCAAGAAACTTTTTGTCGCTGAATTTTCTTTGAGAGTTCTACCCTCCAGCTGAATCCTAACTGGTGCTGTAGGTTATATAATAAAGCAATATGCTTAATGTTACATTAGTTGAGAAGGGAAATACAATGATACATGTACACAGGGGCAAAAATAGACTTATCAGAATCTGCATCAAAGGAAGAGCTAGAAAAATGTTTCTGGTTTACCTACTTCAGTTGTTTTTCTTTATTTTCCAAACTGGATTATATTGATATAAACAGAAAAAATATGTTAGTAAGAAAAATACATATCCCATTAGCTTGTAAGCTCCTTGATGCAGGCTCTACGTGTATCTGAGAAAGTTTAATTGCCTGTATATCAGCACCAGAAGCAGGAAGGGAAGATTTGATAGAAAAACCAGAATCTCCAGGCATCCCCCAGACCCACTGTTTGGCAGCAGAGCCCGCACTTGAACAGGATTCCCTGGCCGTAGAGATGTGTACTTGAGACACAAAGTTTGAGACATTTTGNTACCACAAACAATTTAACCAGCGACCTAGAGAAAAGATATACTGGGCGTGGGAGTAANAGCCTGACTCTCTAAGGGGAGCTATCAGCCAGTTGCTGGGGAAGTTGTGTAAGTGTATTGACCCAAGCTGTGTAAGTGTATTGACTGAATAACCCTCTAAAGCAGTGATTCTCAGCCTTCCTAATGCTGTGACCCTTTAATACAGTTCCTCATGTTGTGGTGACCCCCAACTTTATTTTCATTGCTGATTTATAACTGTAATTTTGCTACTGTTGTGAATTGTAATGTAACTATCCCATATGTCACCCCTGTAGGGGTCATGACCCACAGGGTGAGAACCACNACTCTAAAGGCTCCCATAGTTGCACTGATTTGGTATCTATTCATGGATAATTANTTACATGTTATATTGGGTTCTCCAGAAAAAAGAGTCTTGAGGTAATGGCTTTTGCATCATTGTAGTTTTAGGGTGTATAATCCAAAGAGGAGAGTGGAATAAAGAACCAAGACATCAGAGAAGGGAAAGCCAACATGGAGTGCATTACAATGTTGTCTGAGGCTAGCCACTATTAGTGATGAGAACATGTGCCAATCAAGTTGTTTCTCAGTAGCATCCACTGTTGAGAAGAAGGAAATAAGTACTCGTGCCCTGCTTCCTTTCACTAGTGTTCCAACATCTGTCCCTCCTCCCAAACTTCTGACCACACATGCATGGGTGTGGTGCCTAAAACAATCCTATATGAGGGACAGCAGGAAGTCCTAGTCAGGAGATAATAGTGTGGGGCCAGTGGGAGTCAGTTGCTGTCAGACTCTGCCCTGTGAAGCTTTTCGGAGCACCGAANCTGGTTGCATCCTTATAGCAGCAGACGTCAGTAAGACGGAGATGGCCCAAATGACTGAGATAGTCCAAATGGCTAAGTACAGAGTGCCTGGTGCAGAGACATAATGAAGAGAGTATTTCAATGAAAGACTCTTCAGAGTAGAACGAGCACCTACTGTTCCTCTTCCTCAAATGACAGTCATGTTTCNGCTTGCTTTTAAGAATGTGTCAGTGATGCTCGAAAACTGAATATTTTGGAGGTAAATCAAATGAGAACCAAGGTTGAAAGGATGGACAATGAAGTAAAGTNTCTAAAGAAGGAAATAAATGATCTGATGGAAAAGAACGAAGATCTGGGGTAGGTCATGTTTACTTCATTATTTGAGAGATTGCGAATGCTCATTGCCNAACTACATGCTTACTTCCGAGGCACCGCCCAAGGTCAAAGCTTACATTGTTGTTTTTAGTTTCTGCTCTTAGAGAATTAAGATTGCAACTCCACCCTGCTCCAAGGCAAGCCCTCTTGTTGGAATTATATTGGAAGTACATATCAATCCAGTTCTGTTCTATCCATAGTTCATTTCCTTAAAGGTCTTGCCTACAATCTGCTAGAACATGAAATTGGTTCTAGGGTTTATGTAGAATTAATGAGATCATGTATGTAACTGCCTATAGTTGGGGATCTCCCAGCACCCTTTCTTTATTCCTGAGCTGTTGCCTTGAACCAATGCTTCATCCCATGGGCCTCATTTGCTCCATCTGTAAAACAGGATTCAGAACTCCTGACCCAACCTAGCCCAGAAGAGNAAGATTTATTCTAAAGGGAGAAAACAATAAAAGGGTTTGAAGAATAACTCATCACTGTGAGCAAATTTGCAATGCTAATGAATAAATATCAGCATGCTGGTATTCCACATNGAGAAATTTTTAAAGAATCCCCCATAGCATGGAAGTTGGTACGCAGGGACTGGTAAGATCTCAAAGCCCACAGGCTTGCTTCCCAAACTAGGGCCTCAGAACACTTGCCCTGGGAGGAATGTTTGGAATGAGGCTCCTAATTATATGATTGAGGAATACTGACTATTCTAACTCCTACTAGGGATTCACAATGCATTTTATGCATGGACTGTACTAGCCACCATTTCCAGAGATAGCTATAAACTAGACTGTTTCTAAACCAACAACCAGAAATAAAAGATGCAGCTGGATACATCAAGTGATGTCACAACTCTCTGCTCCTGTAATTTTGGGGCTTGAAAGAGCGTCAGGTCCCTGAGAGAGCTTGTTAAAACACAGACTTCTGGGATTTGGTAGGTCTAGCTGGTAGTAGCGTGGGGATGAAGAACAACACTGCTAATAGATTCCAGGTGATGCTCATCCTGCAGTTCCATCATGATAGGGGAATCTCTGCTGTAGACACATCTTCAGGGAAAGACAAGGTGCAGATAGAGGGTGNTGGATTGNTGAGACAGGTCTATAAAGCTAAAATCACCACCTGTTCCTCTACTTTTCAAAGGAAGAGCCATTACCCAGGTCCTCACAGGCTCTGGTAAGCAACTGTGAGACCCTACTGGCTCCTGCTCACTGCTGGGAAACTAGAGACTATGGAGGCCTT
>LZPO01087322.1:44765-61446 GCA_001675575.1 Neotoma lepida | reverse complement strand
CCTCTACCACGACCAATAGGTTTTTAGGTTAACTTGGTATCTTCCCTAAAGAGCTACAATCCTTGGACTGATTCTCTTTCTGGGTTTCCCATGCCCAACTCACCAAACACCCAGATTCACTCCCTCACCAAGCCTCCCACTCAGGCTGCTTTTTACTTACCTCTCTTGTGATGTTTGGCCTCTGTCAAATAAATCTCCAAANAGCCCATGTCTGTTTTCCTGAGGTTCAGGAAAATACCCTTCTCCCAACCCAAAGTCTTTAACCTGGGCACTAAACATTAGGAAAGGGCTTTATGTTACAAGTGCTTTTAAAGAATTCAACAGAAGTGGCATCAATTATTCCTTCTTTTAACCTTTTCATCATCTCTGTGCTAGCTGTTTCTCCCAGAATTCAGGCCTTCCTCAGGGAGATGTGGCCCACAGTGCATGTGTGAGATACATGATACATGAGAATTGGGTCTCAAACATCGTCTGAGCAATAAAGTTGATTGCAGCCTCGTCTTTCCCTAGGTTCTGTCTAGAGGAAGGCTAGATTTCTCTTATGCCTACCCAATAGGGCTATGATATCATAGAGATAGAGATAAACATAATTGTCTTTCTTTGACTCANTAACCTGCCTCAAAACACTCATCTGTCCAGATTCCATCACTCATTCAAAATGACTTGAATTATCTGATTCTTTAAGCCAAAATATCCTCTAACATCATGGCACATGGGGCTAGATGGGGCCAGGTAGGGCCAGGTGACTGACATTTTAGCAGTGGCTAAAAAAGTTGCAAAGTGGACACTTGTTCTATTTCCTTATACGTTTATCAAGTTTAAATTTAAACCATGAAGATGATTAGAAAATAAATATGCCTTACACCATCCCATTTTGTCAGGGCTCCTGCCACCAGAGTCTCNACATTCCTTCTGTCCTAAACACCATCCTTTTATACCAAGAGTCATTCTTTCCTCCCAGTGAAAAGCAAGAAGAGCTGGCAAAGGAGCATGAACAGTTTGTCNTATTGCTGAACCAAACCATGGAAGAGAAAGCCAAGGCTACTATTTACATAAACGACACCTATGCGAAAATAAACTTTGAGAAAGAAGAAATAGTACTCCAAAAACAATGTCTGCGAGAGGCAAATGACTTAATGGAAAGACATAAAACAGAGTATCATGAAAAGAAAGAACAATTGATTACCCAGGTAAGTGGTAGGATTTATTCTTTTTAAATTCAGAATTGTGTTGAATCTGAGGCAGGAAATGGGAATTTTTTTTTTTTTTGTCCTGGAGGCTAGCTGGTAAGTGTGCATTGTGATTGTGTTCTGGGAACTTCTGAATAGCAGTGGAGTGCTGTTGGTTGTTTTTGCTCTTTTGGGGGGCCCTTAACATAGTTCCCAAATAAATCATACATGGAGGCTTCTTCTTAACTGTGAATGCTCAGACTTAGCTTGGCTTGTTGCTTGCCAGCTTTTCTTAAATTGTCCCATCTATCTTTTGCTTCTGGGCTTTTTCCTTTCTCTATTTTTGTATACCTTTCATTATTTCTTACTCCGTGGCTTGCTGTGTAGCTGGGTGGCTGGCCCCTGGAGTTCTCCTCCTACTCTGGCTCCTTCTTTTCCTCCCAGATTTCTCCTTCTATGTATTCTCTCTGCCTGCCAGCCCTGCCTATTCTTTCTCTTGCCTTGCTATTGGCCATTCAGTTCTTTATTAGACCATCAGGTGTTTTAGACAGGCAAAGTAACACAGCTTCACAGAGTTAAACAAATACAACATAAACAAAAGTAGCACACCTTAAAATAATATTCTCCAACAGGGGAGTGAGAAACTTATGATTATATTTGTTTTCTTGCTTGTTCTGGAGCCTCCAGGAAAAGATACTCAGTTATATACCTTCAGTTCATAGAACAGAATACAGGGCAGNATCCATGTCTCTGTAGTGGCCTCATGCCAATGCAGAGATGAGGAATTGGCCACCATCTTGTCTAGTTCTACTTCTACATACACAGAACCTAGGAATCAGGCAGAACATCTGCAATGCCTGTTATTCCAGCTGCAGCAACCACAGGCAGGAGTTGCCTTCAGAAGGACAGCCAGACCCCAGTGCACAAAAATCAAACTGTATTATAAACGGAGGCTTTTCTGACCCTCCCAGCCCTGCAGCCACTTTTAAAATAATCACTCAGAGGCTTTATATTAGTTACAAACTGTTTGGCCTATTGCTCAGGCTTGTTACTAACTGGCTCTTACAACTTAAATTAACCCATTTCTATTCATCTATGTTTTGCCACNTGTCTCGTGGCTTTACCTGTGCTCTAATACATCTTGTTCCTCTGCGGCTCTTCTTGCTTTTCACTGGGAGGAAAGAATGACTCTTGGTATAAAAGGATGGTGTTTAGGACAGAAGGAATGTGGAGACTCTGGTGGCAGGAGCCCTGACAAAGAGGGATGGTGTAAGGCATATTTATCTTCCAATCATCTGGAGTCTGCTCCCAACTCCACCCTTCTCCTCCTTGTATCTCTACTTGGATTTCCCGCCTGGCTCTATCCTGCATTGCTATAGGCCAAAGCAGCTTCTTTATTAACCAATGATAATAAAATATATTCACAGGGTACAGAAAGACATCCCATGGCATTTTCACCTTTCTGTCTAATCAAAAAGGAAGTTTTTAACTTTAACCTAGTAAAATTACATATAATAAAACAATTATCAAGCAAG
The DNA here is from genome assembly GCA_001675575.1 of Neotoma lepida. NCBI lineage: Eukaryota > Metazoa > Chordata > Mammalia > Rodentia > Cricetidae > Neotoma > Neotoma lepida. Next base: position 58,742 of record LZPO01087322.1, on the reverse strand, counting down.
AATTATAGTTACAATATCTAGTCTATTTGTATTTGGCAAAATTAAATAAAATATTCTATCATTTATCCTATTTTTTTGTGAGTCTAAAGTTTTATATCTAATTTATCTTTTGTCATGACTAAGGAAAACTATAATTGTAACTATCTAGTCTTCAGCTCCATCAAAGACCCCAGAAGGATATAATGTTGCCTAAGTAAACAGGAAGTGCATTGCAAGCAATTTCCAAAACTCTAGAAATGACAGAGACATCTGGCTGCCTGGACAATCACCCAAAGTTCTTTTGTAACATTGGAGCATCCATCTTCAGCCTACTGGCCTAGAGTTTCTGGCAGACTTTTCAGTGAAGCAGGAAATTGGAAGGACTGTCCTGCCTATTTTGGGAAAGTTCATCTGTCACTTTCTTCTGTGTCTTGTATAATGTCTGGCAGTTTCTTCTGTGAAGCAGGAATCCTGATGGACCATCCTGTCTTGTTTTGGCAAAGTTCAGTGGTTACTCTTTCCTATAGGTCCTGCATATCCAGTTTATACAACATACTGTCAAGCAGTCCAGACAAGAGCAGTTTCTTGTCCAGATGGCTAGCCTTACCACATTGAAAGCAAACCCCCCAAGGAATTTCTTTAGTGCCCATCATTCCCTTTGAAGTAAATGGTGCTGCCAGGAGCAGATATGTCTCNCTGTCAAGAAAAGTCTACTTTCTTAAAACATTTTAAATGCCATATTCTATAGGTCTTTGAAGTGTTTGAAGATTACCTACCTTATTGAAATATNTCATTGTTACCTAAAAAATCTAACTAATATGGCTGTAAGTTTGACTATTATAGATGACTAACTATCAATCTGTATTTTTAACTATATATTACATTTTTAAATGAGCTGCATAAAAATAATACCTTAAACAAGAGTAGAAATATACATACAGTATAACAAAATTGACTTTAAATTTGTATCAATAAACCAAAATCCAAAGGCAAGACTATATTATGAGGCCAGCAACTTTTTGAGGTCAGAAGTAGAGGTGACCACCACCTCTTCTGCCTCTGTGGAGGCCACACCATTGGCTCTGCTATGTTAATTGAAGNCATTGTCCAACTGCTTAGGGTTCTTTTATTTCTCATTGTGCCTTGCTTGCTCTGGTAAAGGTAGAGCCATCTCCATTCTTCCCCTACAGAAAGAAGCTGCACCTAAAATGGAAACTGCTACAGAGTTTTGTTGTCTTTCCTGAAGTGGGAATGGACATAGGCTTGGGGACTTCCTACATTTTCACCCTAAGCCACCCGTTTCCACCTTTAGACACAGGAAGTCAAACTTGAGCTTAAATGATGCAACATTAAATGAGAAGGGAAGAAGGAAGATTAACTTATTACATTGCTTTTTTAATTTTATGGGTTTTTTCCTAATTTTCAACAAAATGTATCTATCACCAAGTTTCACCTATATGTGTCTGTACTCTGGTATATAGATATTGATTATGGTCACATTCATTCAAAATAGATAACACTGAAAAAAAGTGGCAGATGGCTTTGATTGAAAGACAGCCAGACATAAGCATTCCCAGAGTTTTCATTCACTATGCTTTCTTATGTCTCTCTGCTCATTATTGCCTTGTTCTTTCAGTTTGCTGACAAAAAAGTGTTGTATAATACTATTTTAAGATGTGTTACATTTTTTATGCTATAGAACATTTGTTTGATGATGCAAAGATGTGCTGCTTTCTTTTATATTGCATTTGTTTAACTCTGTGAAGCTGTGTTACTATGCCTGTCTAAAACACCTGATTGGTCTAATAAAGAGCTGAACAGCCAATAACAAAGCAGGAAAAAGGATGGGCGAGTCTGGCAGGCAGAGAGAATAAATAGGAGGAGAAAAAGAAGGAGGAGCAAGAGAACAAAGAAAGGAGGACACTAGGGGCCAGCCACACAGCCACACAGCCACACAGCCACACAGCCACACAGCCACACAGCCACACAGCCAGCCATGGAGTAAATGTGAAAGTAAGATTTACAGAAGCAAGTAAAGGCAACAGCCCAGAGGCAAAAGGTAGATGGGATAATTTAAGTTAAGAAAATTGGTTAGACATAAGCCAAGCTAAGGCCAGGCATTTACAAGTAAGAAAAAGTCTCTGTGTGTGATTTATTTGGGAACTGGGTAGCAGGCCCCACAAAGAGTAAAGAATAAAAAACAACCAACAACAAATAGGTTTGATTTTAATAAGCATCACTTATTTCCCTAGAGTCTGACATGTGACCAGATGTTTGATTTGGGTAAAAGAAGGAAAAATTGTCCAAGATTCTAAGCTGTGCTGTCTCCAGTGACTTTGTATTCTCCATCTTTAGTTGGGTTTTATTTTCCATTAAGGAGCGTGAACAGGGGTTTCTATACAAGTGATTACTTCCTTCACTCTCCTTATCTGCTTAATGCACAGTAGTGTGGTACCCATCGCTGTGATGTTGCAGCAAGTCCCTACAGTGGCAAGATGCTTTTATTCTTTCTTAGCAGTGGTCATTGCCATATTGCTCCTGTAAGTGTACCACCTCAACAATGTATAACTGAAGTTTGACCCAAATTCACATCAGAATTCNTGGGTTTATCTTTAACACTAGGAAACAAGCAAACCCTGGGTTCGTTTCATTTTCTTTGAAATTGTTAGTCTACTTAGATGGAAAATGATGCTTTTAAATTAAACATTAAGTAGCTTGACAAGCTAAAAGATCTTTCTCAACTCTGATGTGCTGATAGGTTTTTTAATTGGCNTATTGTCACTCTAGATGAAAGAGTTTAAGCAATCCTGTGAAGTGAGCAGAAAGGAGACATACAGTAAAAAGAAAGAATTGACCAGACTACAAAATAAAATAATAAAAATGAAAGAAACAGTTACCTCCAGCACAGTGGTAAGAAAAAATAAACACCTTCTTCCTTTAGCNCAATCTGAGCATACCTGTTTTTTTCTTAAAGTTTATTCATCTTCCTGCTATTCTGAGAGGATGCCGATGGCATGTCAACATTTCCTGACACTTTCTTTAAAGTGTTATAGCATGTTCAGATTGTATTTGATGGAATAAAATACGTTGAACATGACCTTAAAAGCTGCATGTAGACCTAGCTAAATATGTATTAATACCTGCTAATCTTTTACCACAATTAGTTGAATGAGTGGGTCTATAGTATAGCAGAAATCACAGGCAAAACCACACAATTCAGCAGTTACAGGGAAACAGCACATTTTTCTCCCAAATGCTTCCCTAATTCCATCATATGTTACATGAGGTATACATGCTAACCTTAATTATGGTATGTCCATTATGACATGTCATTTTTAAAACATTGGTAAAATAAAATACTTCTCTCACATATATGTGTTTGAAGAGACCATTATCTGTCTTTAGATTTCCACATGGCAAAGATGCAGAGGTCAAACTAGGCTTAAGAAAGTTGCTATGCAAGGCATTGTTTCATCTGTATGCTTAAGCTCACCTCCACTTTGAGCCTCCCAAAGTATGAGGAAGCCCTCCACCAGCAGAGTTTAGGAAAATTAAATGTAAGTTTTTGAAGCAGATTCCAAGATGTCTGGGGTCAATTTGCAGCAGTAATAATCTCACCCCAGAGCCTGCTGCATCTGAACTTAAAGTTTGATCTACCTACCTATTAAATGGGGTGGGGGAATATAATATTGCCTAGTACAATGGATTTTTGTAGAGATTAACAAAATATAGACTGAGGCCACAGGAAAGTGCAGACTAACATGCACATTTAGACAATTTAGACACCTCTTTGACCAGGCCAAACTGGTGGAATGTTGGCAGAAAAAGAATTGACTGTGATTCTTCAAGCAGGGGTGGTTGAGTGCTAGAGACAATGAATATTAGGCCCATCAGTTTTGCTGGCATATAAGATTTACAAAACCCAAACTGGAAAATGTGAACTTGGGCCATGAACATTAGGCCTAATCCTGATGACGGATCAGAGTCCTTTCAACATTCTGCTGATTTTGATGGCTGTTCTAGAATTTCAGTTAACTCTGGACACGTTCCCATAGTCAATCACAGGGTGCTTTAGAAAGAGAAACCTCTTTGAATAACTTTTACTCTGTTGGGTGACTTTCTAGGGAGTTACTAAATTAACATCTGTCCCCAACCACCAGCCACCTAAAGAATAATTCATTCAGTTTCATCTTCATAAATACAAATGTGTTTATTAGAGGAAATATGTACACACACACACACACACACACTCACTCACTCACTCACTCACTCACTCACTCACTCACTGCTGTATTTAGTCATCTACCCCCACCAAATTTTGTGTTTTCATATTGTTTCAGAATTGTGGTTTTTTTGCTAAGTTGAGTTTATTAAAAAAAATAGTCATAAAAAAATGACCTTTTTTGACTAAAGGGTGGCCCTACCATAAACATTATATAAGTGTTGCTTAAAATCCTCAGAGAACCTGAATTGCTGTTGTAAATCATTTGCTGATGACTGGATGTCATATTTTTGTTGACTTTTCAATAGATGCTTAGTGATAACAATCTGGAGATGTTACAGCTGCAGGAATCATTAAGCATTTGGGAGAAGAAGGTAGAAGACATGAAGAAAGCTTGTAAAAATCTGGAGGAAAAACTGTAAGTGTGACACTTTATTTTTACTGAATAGACAGTACATTGTGAGAATAACATATGGCATAGAAACCCCACTTACAACATAGGAAGCAGAAAAATAGGAAAACAAGAGTCTGTGGCCCCCAGGCCCAATCAGGTATATGTCCAATGACCTTACACCTGTACTGGGCCCTGTCCCTTAAACACCCTCCAAGCTCCTCATATCATCACTCTGGAGATATAGTCTTTAACTCAAGGTTCAAAGGGTAACAAGTAATATGTTACTTTCACTCTCAGGAACACATCGCTAATATTAAATGGAAAATATTTTTAGTTTATTCAAATCTGTGAGATTGTAGAGTCATCTCCCCACTTAGTAAGATTCAGACAATCTGTGGTGGGTGCAAGTGGGGATGGCAGGTACTGTAGACACATGGCAAATGAAGGAAGTCTTTGGAACGCATTAACCTCACTTCATTTCCTCACTCTAAAAAAAAGTTCCTGTGGGGAAGGGCATTGGAGGAGCGCGCCCTGAGCCTGTAACACACCTTTAATACACACTGGGAATACTTGCCTTATACTTGGTCAAAGGGTCTTGCATACTTTACTGAGAAAACACGGAAGCCTTGGGCAAAAATCATTCTTACGTGAGGGACTACACCCAGAAGCAGAAGAAAGTCTTCCATTTATCTGAAAGATCGTGGTCTGCTTCCTTTGAAGAGAGTGTTTCATCCTTCTGTCTTTACCTGCACCCNGTACTCTCTTCTTGGTGAACACATGTAAATGTCTGACTGTGCCACAACTTCTGAAATGACCTGTGACAAGTCTAGCGTATCATCCACAATGGACCAGCAGACTCTGTGAGTTCACATCAGAGTGTATGTGACATGACTTTGCTTCCTGGACCAGTCATGTCTGGCCATGGAAATGGGACCTTGTAATCTTGCTTCTAACGCCCAGCCCAGTGATTCACTGACATCTGGGGAGACAAACTGTAGTCCAAGCAGACTCCCAAAAGACAAGTCACTTTATGATAGAATCATTTACACATATATTTTAATGCTTTTTAATTAAAATTGTCTTCTAAAGCAGGAACAGCAGAATAAAATGCTAATCTCCCATCATGGTTCTATAGATATGCACAAATCTTTATATTGTATATAAGATTTTTAAAATGGGAAAGCTCAGGTAATACTATAATTAAAGCTTAGGGGGGAAATGATGATACAATAGTTTCAATTCATCATTATTTCTAAGGAAAACTGTCAAAAATGTAGAAGACATGAATTATTTTTCTTTATTTTTGAGATGGTGTCATAATCACATGTCTCTGCTCCCTTTTCTCCCTCCACACCCTTCCATATATCCCTGCCATAGCTCCTTAAAGTCCATGGCCTCTTCTTTCACTAATTGTTCTTGCATGCATATTTGTATATGTGTATGTAAATATATGCATATATTTAATATATGCATATTAATAAAAATTTACTCAGTCCACATAATGCTACTTGTATGTGTGTTTTTAGGGCTGGCAGTTTTGACAAGGGACAACAAATTGGTGTGCTCATTCCTGGAGAAGACCACCTCTCCTACTCAAAGCTTTCCTCAGTTGCCTATATTTGTTTAATTAGGGATGAGCCATCATGGGCTTTTCCCTGTCCACTTTGGCATGTCCACTGGTATTATCTTTNTTCAGTTCACATGCATTTTCCCACCCCAAAAAGCTACCCTTTCCTATTTCCCTAATTAGATCATTTGCACCCTGCTATTCATCTCCATATAATTCCCAGACTCCCCTATCCAGGCAGTGATTCCTTTTTAGTTTCTTGATTTCTGAATTACTACAGGTTATGTACTCATATCTAAAGATTCAGAGCTAGGAGCCTCCAGTGAGGGAGAACATGTAACATTTGTCTTTCTTGGTCTGGATCTTTCTATTCACTTAATATGATATTTTCTAGTTCCCTCCATTTACCTGCAAAGTTCATGATTTCATTTTTCTTTACAGTGAATAGTATTCCTAGTGTATATGTACCACATTTTCACTATTCATTCATTGGTTGGAGGACATTGAGGTTGATTCCACTTCTTAGCTATTGTGAATAGAGCAGCAATGAACAAGGCTGAGCAAGCATCTGTGGAGTAGAATGTTGAGTCCTCTGGGCATCTGCCAAAGAATAGTGTAATCATATGGCTGATTTATTTTTAGATTTTTGAAAATTCTACACGTTCTCCATTCTGTGGGCTTCCTCTTCACCTGATTGATTGTTTCTTTAGCTGTGTAGAAGGTTTTTAATCTTTTGAAGTCCCACTTGTCAACTGTCGGCTTTAATTCTTGGGCAAATGGAGTCTTGTTCATTAAGTCCTTTTCTACACCTGTATCATATAAGGTTTGCCTATGTTTGCTTCTAGAAGTTTCAGTGTTTTAGGTTTCATGTTTAGGTCTTTGGTCCATTTGTACTTAGTTTTTGTGCAAGGTGATAGATATAGGTCTAACTTCATTCTCCTGTATGTAGACATCCAGTTTTCCCAGCGCCATTTGCTGAAGATGCTTTCTTTTCTCCAGCTTATGTTTTTGGTGTCTTTGTCAAATATTGCATGTTTAAAGTTACATGTGNTCATGTTTGAGTCTTCAGTTTTGTTTCATTAGTCTACATAAGTTTTTGTGGCAGTACCATATTGTTTTTATTACTATGGCTTTGCAATATATCTTAAGATATAAGAATTGTATTCTCTTCAGCATTTCTCTTTTTGCTCAGGATTGTTGTGGCTATCCTGTTTTCTTTGTGGTTCCATATTAATTTTAGGATAGTTTTTTCCCTATTTCTTCAAAGAATGAGATATGGATTTTAATTGGGATTACATTTAATCTATAAATATCTTTTGGTAAAATGGACATTTTCACAATATTAATTCTACCAATCCATGAGCATGGGATGCCTTTCCATTTTCCATTGTCTTTATCTGTCTCTTTTTCAGAGGTTTAAAGTTTTCATTGCATAAGTCCTGCACTTCCTTAGTTAGGTTTATTTGTAGATAGTTTATTTTTCTTGAGGCAACTGTGAATGGGAACATGTCCAAGGTCTCTTCTCTGTATGTTTGTTGTTGTTGTGTAGAAAAGCTGTTGATGTGTGCAAGTTGATTCTGTATCCTACCAAATTTATTTACCATTTCTAGAAGTTTTCTGGTAGAGTTTTCATGATCTTTAATGTATCATATCATCTGCAAATAGGGATAGTTAGACTTCTCTCCCTATCTGTATCCCTTTAATCTCCTTCTCCTCCCTTATTGCTCCAGCTAGTACTTCTAGTACAGTGTTGAAAAGGAGTGGGGATAGGGGACATCCTTATCCTGTTCCTTACTTCAACTGGGTTGCTTCAAGCTTTTCTCCATTCAGGATGATATTGGATGTGGGTTTCTCATATATAGCTTTTATTATTCTGAGGTATGGTCCTTCTAGCTCTACATTCTCTAGGACTTTTACCATGAAGGTGTGTTAGATTTTATCAAAGACCTTTTCTGCATCTATTGTCATGATCATGTGATTTTTTTCTTTAAGTCCATTTATGTGGTTTAATAAATGTATCCCTGCATTTCAGGGATAAATCCAACTTGGCCATAGTGGATAATCTTTTTAGTGTATATGTGCATTCCGGTTTCAAGTATTTTATTGAGTACTTTTGAGTCTATCTATGTTCAGCAAGAATATTGGTCTGTAGTTTTTTGCTGTGTCTTTACCTGCTTTGGATATTAGAGTGACATTGGTTTTGTGGAATTTGGAACTCCTCCTCCTGTTACTTTTTTTTTTAATAGTATAAGAAAGATTGACTGTAGAACTTGGAATGTTTGTTGGAATTCTGCTATGAATCCATCTGGCCCTTGAGATTTGTTTTGTTATGTTTTGTTTTATCTGGAAGGTCTTTTATTATCATTTCGGTCTCCAGCTTTGTTACGTGTCTGTGTAGGTTGTTTACTTCCCCTTGGCTGAATCTNGAAATTCACTCATTTCTTTTAGGTTTTCCAGCTTAATAGAGTACAGATTTTTAAAATATTCATGTACAATACTAAGAATTCCTTTAGTGTCTGTTGTAATGTTTCCCTGTTCATTTTTNATTCTGTTCATTTGATTCCTCCCTTTCTTTCTTTTGGTTGGTTGCATCAAAGATCTGTCAATTTTGTTTATCTTCTCAAAGAATCAGCTCTTAGATTTGTTGGTNCTTTGTATTATTTTCTTTGTTTCTATTTCNTTGATTTCTACTCTGATCCTTATTACTTTTTGTTCTTGTTTTTCCACCTTTTTGAGTTGCATCTTTAAGACATGCATTTATGCTCTTTCTGATTTTTTTTAAGGCGGGTACTTAGAGCTCCGTATTTTCCTCGTAGACCTTCCGATGTGACCCAGAGTTTTGTTGTAATGTGCTTTAACTTCCATTCAATCCCAGGAAGATTTTCTTTATTGATTTCTTCTTTGATCAGTTCTTTAATCTCTACTAGTCTATGTACTTTTTTTTTTTTTTTGCTGTCAATTCTAAGTTTTATTGCATTGTGATCAGATAAGATACAAGGACTGATTTCGATCTTTATGGATTTGTAAAGATTTGTTTTGTGTCCCATGATGTGGTCTATTTTAGAGAAGCTTCCATGTGCTGCTAAGTAGAATGTGTATTCTTCGGTGTTTGGATGGACCATTCTGTAGAGTCCATTTTATGTATGATGGCAATTAATTCTGGGTTTGTTGTTGTTGTTATTGTTGTTTCTTTTTTGTCTAGATGACCTGCATATGTGTTTAGGATAGGAATGTTTTCTTGGTTAACTCTTCTCTTGATTAGAGTGAACTATCCTTGATCTCCTCTGATTCGTTTTAATTTGAAATCTATTTTATCAGATACTGGTTAGGATAGTGACATATACTTTTCTTCCTGGTCCCATTTGATTCGAGTACTATTTTCTATTCCTTTACTCTAAGGCAGTGCCTATCTTTAAAACTAAGACGTGTTTCTTGTAGGCAACAGATAGGTGGATTTTGTTTCCTGATCCATTCAATCAGCTTGGTTTTTTTTTTACTGGAGAATTGAGGCCATTGATATTTAAAATTATTGTTGAAATGTTTATCTTAATTGTGGTCATTGTATTTTTTGGTGATTTCTCAGAGGTTTCTGTTTTCTCAGAGGTATTTGGTGTTTCAGTAACTTTGCCTCTGTATTTCTTTCCACAGTCTCTCTACTTCGCTCTTTTCTCTCTTTAGCACAATATAATGCTTTCTATATTTTCTTTCTGCTTGTTTTGTTGGATACAGATTTTTTTTTTAGGCTGTTCANGTTGTGGAAGGTTTTTCTTTCTCTTTTAATCATAGCAGAAAGTTTTGCTGGGTATATTACTCTAAGTTGGCATTCATGGTCTTTTAGAATTTGGAATGCATTTCTTTAGACTCTTCTGGCTTTCAAAGTTTCCATTGAGAAACTGTTATTCTGATGGGTTTCCTTTATATGTGTCTTGTGTTTTTTCTCTGACAGCTTTCAATATACTTCTTTGTTATGGATAGTTAGTATTTTAACTATGATATGCCATGGCAATTCTCTTTTCTAGTCTTTTTTTTTTATTTTGGTGTTCTGTGTGCTTTTTGTGTCGGCATAGGTGTATATTTCCTTAATTTGGTAAAGTTTTCTTCTATGATCTTTTTGAGGCTCTGGTCTATTCCATTGACTTGGGATTCTTGTGTCTCCTCTGTGCCTATCAGTTGAACATTTGGTTTTCTCCGCTGTGTTCCACATTTCCCATAATGCTCCTCTTCTTTGTTTTGCTTTGTTGTTTGTTTGCTTTTGTTTTTCATATTTCTTGATTATTTGGTTCAGATCCTCTACTTATCTTCAAGATAAATCTGGTAGGTTTTGGGAGAAAATGCTGACTTGATCTTTCTTATTGTTGATATTTTTTCAATGAGATCTGGGTATTCCTTTGTTAGTTCTGAGTTTGTTATGGGCAGAACAGTTTGGGGAAGAAGAACAGATGTAGAGGTAGGTTGGATCTAAAAGTTGGAAGTGGCTTTGGGGGAATTGAAGGGTCCAGAAATATAAAAATATAAAATTGTAAACCTAAAAAAATAAAAACTGACAGTCATCAGCTCTAAAGGTTAACTTCTAACAATGGCTCTCTGCTTACAGCCAGCTCCTCTGTCAACAGCCAGGGGTTAACATTTAATCCCCTAGCCTCTTATAGCCAACAACTGCCTGGACCAAAGTTAACTTTTAATAGATGTTGCTACATGACTTCTAGCATGTACCCCAGGCCTGATGCTTTCCTGCTTACTATAAAAAGGGGACCAGAACCCACCTCCATTGCCACAGTCTCAGAATCCCCAACACTGGCTGTGGTCTTAGCTAGCTGATAAGCTTTTGTGCCCCATGGTGAACTTTTATCCCTTTGTTTTTTCTGGAATAAAGTTTGCTTCTGGTTTCATAGACTTTGGTGTTCTGTCCCCCATTATTGCATGACCCCAGACCCAACAGAATGAAGTCAGGTGGACAGAGGGGACTAGCCTGGTGTACAGGATATGCTTCCTGTACTTGGTTTCTCATGCCCAAAGCCTAGGAGTTATCTACAATTCAGATTTTCCTCACTACCTACAACACAACTTGAGTGCTAAACAAATCTACTCTTCTGCCATAACCTGCAACCCAGCAGGTCTAGCCTGGGTCCCACAATCAGTGTACCAGCCTAGTCTGAATTCCCTGTCTGCACTGCAAAAGAGCTCTAGGCTTGGGCCAGTATAATCCCTATAAATCCCACAAGCCACAGGACTCTCCCATGTCATATTCAACCTTTTCACCTAGCCAGATAAACCCCACACTCCAGGCTTGGAACAGCACATCCTATATACCAAGCATTCAAATATATGAGTCTATAGGGGCCATTTCTAGTCAAACCACCACACCTGAATACATGTATGTATGCCCACTTTCTACTATCACCCTGTGGTGATATATTGTATCCCCCAATATATTGTGCACCCTAATAAACTTGTCTGGGGTCAGAGAACAGAGCAGCCACTAAATAGACATAGAAGCCAGAAAATGGTGGCACACACACCATTAATCCTATCACTTGGGAGGCAGAGATCCATCTGGATCTCTGTGAGTTCAAGGCCACACTGGAAACAACCAAGCNTGGTGACATACACCTTTAATCTCAGGAAGTGTGATGGCAGGAAGCAGAAAGGTATATAAGGCTTGAAGACCTGGAACTAGAGCTTTTAAGTTTTTAGGCTTTTTGAGCAGCAGTTCAGCTGAGATCCATTCGGGTGAGGACTTAGGTGAGGTGAGGTTNGCTGTGGCTTGTTCTGCTTCTCTGATCTTTCAGCTTTCACCCCAATACCTGGCTCTGGGTTTGTTTNTATTAATAAGTTCTTTTAAGATTCGTGTTACATCACCCTGCCTGATTTGACTACAGCTATCACTTTCAATATGGTTCTTCCTCCATTTTGTCTTTTTCCACAAAGACATCAGAGTCCTCTTTACAAAGCATGGATTAATTCATGATGCTTCTCTGCTCTAAAGATTCCTTCCTGGTTCCCTTCCCAATCAAATATGAAATCCTGCCTGACCTTGAACACCCCATGTGACCTAATCACCATGTCCCTCCTCCAGTCAGGTCATCCTTCTATCTTAATAACACCAGTCTACCTCTGGTCTCTGGGTCTTATCTGTCCTGAAGTCTTTTAGATCTGTATGTGGNTGGCTCCTTCCCAGCCACATACATGGGTCAACCCTNTAGAGATCATCCTAAACCACTTGTTACTTGTAGCACTCTTGTTCTCAAGGTATTAATATCCTTACCTTAGTTTGCATTCTTTGGGCTATATAACACTATCTGAAATATAGTTTAATTTTTGTATGTCATTTCTATTCTGACCACTCACTAGATTTAATTTCCATAAGAGTAAGGATTTGATGCATTTTGTGTCCTTAATACCTAGAACAAATCTTGCACAGTGCAAGTGTTCAATAATTTCCCCTCAAATACATGAATAAACAAATGGTATATTAATTAATTAATTTAATAGAATAAAAACATAGAGTAATAAATAAAAATAGGTTGTACAGAGATNGGGTAAAGAATTTAAGATGTCATAAGTTAGTGCAGCTTTGTGGAAAAACGTGTTCTAACATTCCTGGGTTTTGTTTCCTGTGTTCATAAGGTTGTTTTTTCGGACTCATCAGGAACGCCTGGATAGCACATCTTCTCTCAAGAAGGAGGGGCTCTTGAGTCAAATACAGGAGGTAGGGTGACAGAAATAACTTAGCAGATAATTACATCTTATTGTTTAGTTAATATGTTAAATATACAATAAATGTTGAACATTTCCAAAGTAGGCTTTTCATAGACCACTATGATAATTCACAGAAACTACTTCAAACAGTTTAGCTGCTAGTCAAGTTCTAAGTGAATGCAAGAGCAAAGATTGTCTGTGTGAAATGAATCAGACCCAGATTTGGTTACTTTTCATGTGGGTTGATAGTTTTATATCAGGAATAATTATGTTTAATGGACATGTAAATTACTTAGGGAAATAAAACCATCATGCTATTATGTGGTATCTGTAAAGCATGACAATCATTCTATGTTTAATAACATTACTGTTATTTAAAAGTATTTGAGTTGGATTTATCACCAGGAGAATACTCTAGATATTTTATTTTGCTTCTTTTTAATCTATTTTTATTTGTCTTTTAAGTTTTTCCAAAGTTTTGCTTTTATTTTAATTTTTAAAATTTTACACCAAATTCATCCTTACGGAAATTCAATCTAGACATTTTCTAAACTTAAGTCAAAAGAAATTGAATAAATAAGTAACCATAAATATAAACCAAGATTTAGCTATGAGATACTCAATGAAGCATTNNTTTGGGATAGTGAAAATTAGGGAGTAGGAAACATGAATTAGATCTAACTAACTCACTTAAGTGAGTATTAGTATTGCTCACAATATGTTATTGAATGGCAAGCACTATACTGTAGAACAGTATACATAATATGGTTCATTCATTTATGTGTACATAGAAATGCCTGAGATGTTTCTTATTACTGGCATTGAAAGAGAAATGTCTTTGGTCCCTCTTCTCTACCCCCATATAATCACACTGAATCCCACACTCCACCCTTAGCATCAGTACCCTCTTCTTATAGCTTCTTTTCTGTTTTGCTCCAAATCAACAAAAGTGTAAAATGCATCCTTTCAATGAGTTTTAGGAGCAAATTTAACAACACTGATTACTCCATGAGCTACTGTGAAAATTTTTAGTGGATGTGGGGGAGATCTCCNGCTTCAATATCTCCCAAGTCTTCCACCATGTACATTAGCCCCTGGTTACCANNNTTNNNNTNT
>LZPO01087322.1:33703-44037 GCA_001675575.1 Neotoma lepida | reverse complement strand
TCATAGCTAAAAGAAGACAATTGTAGCTAGTCCTAGCCCTTTGAATTTCTAATATGGTCTGTTAGGAAGCTTGTTTGGGTTTTGAAGGGGCTTGTCCTAAAACTATGAATGACCTTGAGAAAGATTTCATATCTTACAGTATGGAAGCTTCTGGTCCATGAAGATTGCCTATATTTCCTTCGTATCAAACCTTCTTTGTTTGTTTGTTTGNTTGGTTGGTTGTTTTGTTTTTAACTATTNAGCTTTACTGATGTATCCANTCTTTTCTTTTGAGTAATCCTCGTTAAGATTCCTCTCTTTGGCTTTGTCTGTGCATTCGTTTGATGTTATTCCTTTTTATTTGGNTTGTTTGCTGTGTGCGTTTCTGTGTCTCCTAAGTTCTGCAGTCACACGTCCATGTGGCTGCACAGTTGTCTTCTTNCTCAGANTCCAGCTTTGTTGGTTACTGCTGATGCTCATGCCTGTGCCTTCAGTTTGTCTTCCTTTTCTGTGTTTCCTGCTCTCCTCTTCCCACTGTAGCACTCTAGAGAGGACAGTATCAGCGGTGCTTTTAATTTGGGCTCTTGCATTTCTCAGTTGCTAAGTATTTGGCACTTTTTCAAATCTGCTATCTCACTCTGCCGTTTCTAATTCCCAGCCACAGTTGTCAAGCATTCATACTTCTTGGNTCATAATAAACAGTAGTTGTGTAGTTTAGTGTTTGATAATTCTAACAGCAGATGTTTTCACGGTCCTGTTATCCATTGTTTCTCCCTCTCTTCTTGGTGGGAAATCATATGNTGGTGTTGTGCATTAAAAAATGCTTGTAACAACAATTTGATACCCATGATGANGATGTTTTCCTTGGGAGATCATCACTGACTTTATGTNGGACATGGGAGGGGTTAGCAGTTCCAAGTTACTTTAATTCATCTTAAGTTTCCTTGGAAAAGCCCTTTGGCATCTCAGCCTACAGTGATGGAGGATTCGCCAGGCCTGACATCTGGATTTTCTCTCTGCATTGGCTTTTGTCCCCTGAACATCCAAGAAAACTAAATCTCTGCNTGGCACTTTCCATATTGGTGAATGCCCTAAGGACAGAAATAGTTTTATTGGCACCCATCTCACTCTATACTTTTGTTTTCTCCTAGGACAAGGCTGATTCCTACCTCACTATATTATTAGCTATTTAATACTCACAAGAAGACTATTTCCTTCATAGAATTTTCATGGCACTCAGCCAGAGGGTTGTTTTGAACTACCCACAATTCCTACTAAACCTAACTTTCTTATCTCACTTAAAGCATTTCAATATAGACTTCCAACTACAAAATCTTACCTCATGAAGAACATTAATGGGCATGGGTGGTTTTGTTTGTTTGTCCTAATTTAGTACTACAGTCATTTTCCTGGATCTGTCAAGAAATTGGGCTCAAAACACTTCTTTCAAATTCAAAACCCCTTCTACAAAATATCACCATAATTCTTGCATATAACAATGCCTATCCTCCCATATTCTATATCTCTACAGTATTTACAATACCTTACATACATATCAATTCATGTGAATTCCATTGGTACATAGAAAACTCAGTTTGTTTTTGAGAACCTTCTGGGATTTCTTAGTTTTCAAACATTTCCCATCTGTATTGGCTTGAAGGAACAGCTTCATCATGCTCACACTTTTCTAGGGGACTGAAGGGTGCATAAGGTCCACTTCTACTTACCATGGAGCAAGCATGGTCAGAGAATCATGGAGTGAGGGCTTTTGTGAGACGATGTTTTCTTTGCCCTATTACACCTTATATGCTTGGAAAGGGACACAAAATTGTTGCTTCATGATCAAAGATTGTTTATAATATTCCCTTTCAGCATGAAGTGTTATTCTATGGTTTCATATCAATGTTTACAACCTTTCTGCATATTTGTTATAATTCTCAGAAAAATCTCCAAAGCATACAGTCATATATTTGCTGTAGAATTAAGACAATTGCCCTTTGTGTGGTATCTGCTGTGTTATGAGCAGTGTATGNAGTGCTATTGATACTGCTTACCACAAGACCACTGTCCCCAAGGAGGCATGAATCAATTCCTTTAATTCTGTCTCTTTCTCTCTCCCNTTTTTATAGGTGGGGGAAAAACTACAGAAAGCCCAATTGCAGAACAAAGATCTCCAAGACAGATACCAGTTATTCGTCGAACAGCAAAAGTTGGTTGAGAAGGAGGAGAATGAAGTGTTCTTGCAGAAACAGAAGGCCCACGATGAGTATGTCTTTACTCAGCTTGCNACAGCTATGGGGGCCTTGCTGTCCAAGGCCATGACTGTCCATCTAAGCTCATCTTAGTTTTCAACTCTGTTTACAACAAGATACTCTTTATTCAATAATCAATAGGCACACTTCTAATCTGCCTCTATGGTGCTAAGAAACGCTTTTCTCATCTAGATCAGCTCAAATCCATAAAAATTAAATGCATCATTAACTTGTAAATCAGACTCGGGAAACAATAATTACCATGTGAGACTTTCCAGTGAGCTATGATATTTACCTTTATCAAAAGCTGACTCAGCATATGTGTTGCATTTCTCGGGCAGGAGTTNGGTTACCTACAGTAACTTCAGAAAGTACTCAAGAAATCATTTCTTGTTCANTACCTATTGGACTCAATTGGTAATTCTACCTCCCAAATATTTCTCTACTCTCTTCCTTCTTCTCCGCTCAGCCCCTTGCTTTGACCTGCCTCTCAAAACATCTTTTCTTCTTCTGCTTTTCCATCTCCAACTTATCCACCTCCAACTCTTTCACCCAACACTGTCCTATAATAACTGGATACCAAACCTCTGGTCTTACCAGGCTACAGAGAGACCAGAAAAGGCATTCTGTCTTATTCCATCCTATATGCCTAGGGTTTCATCCATTGCTGTGGAGGCAGTCAATATTCACTGGTGCCTTTTTTATGAATATTAACAGAGCAGTATCTAGAAAAAATGTAATTATGTAAGAAAAAGCCCGTGGAATATAATTGCTGTGTACACCCAGGCCCATTTATGTGAAGCTGAGNTCATGTTCATGCTCGCAGCATTTAAGCTGTAGAGTTGTTGCAATCATTGTGTCTCCTCCAATTGCACAGAGTACCAGCTGTTACAATGCCTAAAGTGCANACCATCCCTAGATAAACACTAGAGTCATCACTTAGAATAGTAAATTGTGCTNATGGCAAATGATCACAACACTAAAAAGTTACTGTCATCGCGGCCTTTTGTCTTCAAGCTCAGTCTCCATAACAAAATGCCATCAACTGGCTATCCTTAACAGAAATTTATTTTCTCTCAACTGTAAATGTTGCCATGACAGTGCCAACATGAACAACTTTAGGTTTTAGGTTCTAGTGAGGACTCTCTTATTGACTGACAAATAGTACTCTCTCACACACACATATACACATCTCCTTCTCCCCTCGCTCCCCTCCCCTCTCCCCTTCCCTCTGCCCTGCTCTTTTCTCTCTCCTTACATAGAGAAAGAGTGAGTTTTCTTCTCTTTTCTTAGAAGGACACTGATCTCATTATGAGGACCCCACCCTGAAGACCTCATCCACACTAAATCACTTCCCACTTTCCAAAGGTCTCAAACATTATCAAATCCTTATGTCTGTGCATGATTCTTAAACACTGAAGTATGTAACACAGAGAGCATAAGTTACTTTGCTTTCTGCGTCACATTACGATGGTTTTGAAGGTGAGTTACTTAAATAGCATGCTTTCNCTNCCAGAGAAGTTCTTGTCACTGTTGGGCCATTTAAACAAAACCATAAACTCCTCTGAGCTTCATTTTCCCTGCTGTGTATCAGGATAAAAAAAATACCAACCATAAGAAGTCTCATTGGTCTGCACACCCAGTCACTAGTGAGTTAATCCGTTCTATCCATGACACAAGTACTGTAGCCCTCATTGTTGAGATGCTGAAATGGAGACTTATTCACAAGGTTTCTTGTCCAAGGTCCCACTGCAGTTCAGATGTTCAGCCTGTCCTCAAAGTTGGTGTGACTGTGTTCCTCTCCTTTCTCAGAAAATCATGATGGAAGTTACAAATGTATGGAAAGAGGCACTTGAAGCAAATGGAGTGTAGAGAACTACCTATGCTATTGTGTGTTAATATTGCAGTTAGTGACTTGANAATTGTAAATTTTATGCAAGTTCTATGTGTAAATTGATATTAATCCACTGCTTGAACAGAAATTTGTTTCTGTTTTCAATGGCTTATTTGGTAAATTATTCATAATCTAAGCTTTCCCAGCTCCTTTTTTAAAATTTTTTAAAGATTTACTTATTTTGTTTTAAGTGTATGGATGTTTTTAGTGCATGTATGCTTGTGCACTACATGCGTGCCTGGTGCCCAGGGAGGTCAGAAGAGGGTATTGAATCCCTGGGAACCGGAGTTAATGGATGGTTGTGAGCTGCCACCTGGGTGCTGGGAATCAAACCCATCTGGTCTTCTGCAAGAGCAAGTGCTCTTAACCATTGAGCCATCTTTCCAGGCCCTAATTCTTTTAAAAAGGATTTATACATGCATTTTTTTTTTACAAAGGGAAATAATGATTATTTTTTTACCTATAATGTCTAAGCCTCTGCATTCAAACCTCCAGCTCCTCAGGATGATCATTTCAACATTCAGTAACATGACCATCACTTCTTTTTCCATGATAGATATCAGAAACAGATTGAACTTATTAACCACAAAGAAAACATCATAGCACTACGAAAACGCGACATCACAAAAATGGAAGAAGGATACGGAACCCTTCAGGATCTTCTTGAGTATGCTTTGTGCCTTTGCCATTTTAAACTTTTAACTCTTTTCTATGTTTATTTCTTTAAACTGGAACTGTAATTCTATGTGGCCATGTAGTGTCTTACAAGGAAGTAAGTTTATAATTAGCTCTCTCTGTTTTACAGTTCAGAAAGGTCACAGTCAATGTATATTTTACGGAAGGGTAGATGGGTGCTCCAGAAGCTGGGTGACAAAAGGATGAACCAGATTTAGGGCCAGTGACAAGCATGTGCCTGACCATTTTCTTAATACTCTTCACCAATATCCTTCATTTCTACATTCTAAGTCATTTACATTTTTCCTAACAAAGTATTGCCTATTCCCAAATTTAATTTTTAAAGGTAGGAATGTGTAATTTGTGGAANGTTACCTTAATCTCTCCATCTCTCCACAGAAATAATCATTATTAATAGTTTGCACACATATTTTACATGTATATTAATATAAAGAGATATGTATCTGTTGTGCATATTTAAAACTGGATTTTATTACTCTATAACATGACCTTCCACTTAAAATTTTATCTGTGTAAAGACAGGAACATGACTCAGCACACTTGCCTGTGCACTCAAGCTCTAGGTCCAATCTCCAGCACCGTCNGATCCAACAAAGCAGAAATAAAAGACTGAGTAAGACGCAAGACTTTGAGATTGCTACAAGAAAAAGGNAAAACATTCTAAGATACAGGCACAAAGAACAACTTTCCAAATAGGACTCCAGTAGCCCAGGCATGACAACAAAAACTGTCAAACAGGTTATAAAGTTATAAAGTATCAAGTGATAAAGTTCCTGAGCAGCAAAGGAAACAGTACTATTGTGAAGAGAAAGACCACAAAATGGGGAGAAATCTCTGCCAGCTATTCTTCTGACAAAGGATTACTATCCAACATATATAAAGAACTCAAAAATTAAATACTCAAAGAACAAATAGTCCATCCAATGAATGTGCAAATGAATTAAACTAGCTTCTCCAAACAAGAGACACAAGTGGTCAATTAATACATGATTAACTGTTCACCTTACCCACAAGCAAATGCAAATAAAAACCACTCAGATTNCATTTCACCTCAGTAAGAATGGCTATCATCGAGAAAGCAACAATAAATTATGGGGGGGAGGAAGTATGGAGAAAGGAACATTTATGCATTGTTGGTGGGGAGACAAGCAAGACAAATACACAGGAAATAGCTAATGAACCATGTATGCTTGTGAAAATACAGAATAAATTATAAAATAACAAGCTGAAGAAGGTCCAGAATGAACCGGTCTAAAAGAGAAATAGAGCAGGGCAGTGGTGGCACACANCTTTGATCCCAGCAAATGGGAGGCGTAGGCCTTTAATCCTAGCACTAGGGAGGTGAAGACAGGAATGTAAGGTGGGTGGAGACAGGATCCTGCCCGTTCAGTCTGAGGATTCAGAGAGACAGAGTGCCATTTGATCTGAGATTTCGTAGAGGTAAGAAGTCTCTCTAGTGGCTGGCTGCTCTGTTTCTCTTGTAGCTTTCACCCTNGATATCTGACTCCAGGTTTTTATTAAGACTAATTCAGGTCGTGCCACATCCTGTGTCGGTCGAAGACTACAAATATTTATGGAGGACATGTGTAATCATTTTGTTTTTTAAATGCCTCCTCCTTTAACCTGCTAGTCTAAGTAGGACTTTATTATTAAGAAATAGCTGCATAAGTGGGAGAANATGAGTTTAAAGTCTTCTGAGCACCNTATGTTGAAAAGGTTGTGTCTTCTCCTATATATATTTTTGATGCCTTTGTCAAAAAGNGGGTGTCTATAGCTGCTATGTACTTCTGAGTCCTCTGTTCTTCCCTTGACCTATGTGTCTGCTTTGGTTTTCATGTTTTTGCTGTTGCCCATACCATACTGGTTTTATTCCTATGGCTCTTCAGCATAATTTGAAACCAGATATTGTGATACTTCCAGCACTGTTCTGTTTGCTTACTGATGCACAACAAGGCATTAAAGTACAAGCCGGAACCAAGCCTAATATTAGTAGATGGAAAGAAACAGTGAAGATCATGGTGTCAATCAGTGAAATGGGGGCTAAGAGAACAACAGAAAGGATCNGTGATACAGAGTTGGTTCTTTAGAAAGATTTAGAGCACCAAGCACTTAGCAAAGGTCAGGAAAAGAGAGAAACAAAATTACGAGAAGGAAGGGAAGATGTTGCNGCAGATGCCACTCGTGTTCCAAGGAGCATTAGGGAGTTCTTTGAAAATGTATAGTCCAACAAGTTAGAAAATGAACAAACTGACAAATTACTANTGACGTGCCATACTGCATATGACCTGCCAACATTAAGTCAAGAGGATATAAACAACTCAAACAGATCTGTATTGAGCAATATGATTGAAACAGTAGCAAAGTGTCTCCCTGAAAGGAAAGCCCATAAGGGAGCAGAGGGTCCATGGTCCACTGGGGAATTCATCCAGACATCTNAAAGAGAACTAAACTCTACAAATGACTCAGTAAAATGGAAAGGGAAGAAACGCTGCCAATTTCACTCTTTAAAACCGGTATCACCTTGATCCCCAAACCAGACAAGAGCACAGCACCAATAACCAGGGGGAGCTGTAGAAATGTTTTCCTTATGGGCTTAGGTTCAAAATTTCTCCATAAGATNCTTGCAACCCAAATTCACCAAAACGTAGATAAAAGATGATACTTCTTGACTGANTTGTTTCATTCCAAGTATGCATAGACAGACTCAGGACCAGGAATCACATGATCATCCCAATAGACACCGAAAAGCCTTTCGACAAAGTTCAAAGTCCTTTCCTAATAAAATCCCTAAAGANGCCAGAAAAAGGCCATGCTGAACCTAAACCCAACAGTATACTTACTGAAAGTCTTTTCTCTAAAGTCGAGCGAATAGTCACTCTTCGCACACTTACTTAATATAGTGCTCAGCCACAGCAGTAAGACAGGAGAAAAAAAGAATGAAATGCAAACAAGACACAAAGGAGCACATTGTTTGAGTATAGGGCAGAGACAAGGCCAGCTTACACAACCAAGACAGGTGGTGGTGAAATCTGCACATGGCAGTAGAACTCTGGGGTGTGACATTGTATTAGGGTTACTATTGCTGTGAAGAAACACCATGACCAAAGCAACTTGGGGAGGAAAGGGTTGATTTGGCTTACACTTCCACAGCACTGTTTCTCATCTACAGTAGTCAGGGTAAAAACTCAAATAAGGCAGGAACCTAGAGGCAGGAGCTGATGCAGAGGCATGGAGGGGCGCTGCTTACAGGCTTGCTCTCTATGGCTTGCCCAGCCTGCTTTCTTACAGAACTCAGGACCACCAGACCAGTGATGTCCCCACTCACAACAGGCTGGACCCTCCTACATGGATCACCAATTAAGGAAATGCCCCACAGGCTTGCCTACAGCCTGATCTTTGGGAGGCATTTTCTCAACTTTGGTTCCTTCTTTTCAGACGACTCGAGCTTGTGTCAAGTTGACATAAAACTAGCCAGCACGGACATGAAGTATAGGTTCTTTACATGATTATCTCTGCGTAGATAAGCAACCACTTAAACATCTATTTTTCATTGTGCCAGCTTTGGAAGGCAAGCTATGAACTTCTATAAAGGAGCAGGAAAACAGAATTGGGTTCAATCAGATTTTATTTTTCTAATGAATAATGTAAATGTATTAGAGATTTTTTGAGATAGGACCTCACTATGTGGCCCTGGCTATCCTGAACNTACTATGTAGACCAGGCTTACTTCAAACTCACAGAGATCCATCTGTCTCTGCCTATTGAGTGCTGAGGTCAAAGGCATGAGCCACCATATAACCCAACCCTTTTGATCAGCTGTTGTGTGGTTCTTGCTCTGGTCACCAAGAAGCTCAGAATCAAATGTATAGCTCAATGCTGTTACGAACTTTGGTATTCCATGTTATTTTTACCTTATTTTAAACTGGATCAGATAATTTGTGGAACATATTTTATATATATATGTGTGTGTGTGTGTGTGTGTGTGTGTGTGTGTGTGTGTGTGTGTGTGAACAAACTCAGTAAGGAGAGATAAAACTGAAAAACATTAGAGATCTAAAATAGGCTATTAGATCATTTCAAATAGACTATGAAATACAGGTATGGTTGTTTCTGGTTGATTTAGTTGCATTTTGAATACTTTAATTTGTATTTCTGGCCTTCAAAAACTTACATAGCAACATTTCAACTGTATGTTTCATTTATGAGTATTTCTGTCTTTGAAAAGACACAAAGTAGCATTTTACCTAAGTGGCGTTTGGTTTGTTTCTGTGTATGAAGCGCTGGTGGGAGGAAGGAGAATATAAGTAAATGCTTCTGCTACCTGTGTTGGAGTCTTTGCATTTACCTCCAGCCTGCCACAAGAAAATAGCACATCCTTAAGACTTTCCCTTAGTTCAAGAACTTGTCTTGCCGTTCTGTGTTCTGTATCGTACAAAATTAAACTGTCTAGAACACAGAGCTCGTCAATAGTTTGTTGAGCTTGNTCCCTCCCATAACCCAGTGTTGTGCTCCCTTCACAGTCCCTGGGCAGCAAGCCTCCCAGCTTGTGCTGTGGCAGGGTTCTGGCTTTCTATGCTTTCTTCTGTATCCTTGCAAATGATCACACCGTGTCCTTGGTAAGATCACACCTCCATTCTGGCCATCCACATTCCTCCCTACTAACCAATAGCCTCTAGAGACCTGCCTTCAGTGCTTTCCTAGACTCTCTTCTCCATCCTTGGATATTCAAGCCAAGGCTTGCAGGAACAGTGCAAATGCCCTTCTATAAGACGGCCACTAAAATTTTCAGTTCTTTTACAATTAGCCATACTCATTATAATAAATATGTTAAGACTTTTGTATGTGTTTGACAAACCACAAATACAAAATTCAAAATATGTNTTTGTTTTTAGAGCAACAAAGGAAGTATATCGAAAACAAATAAAAGCTATGATTACAAATATGGAAAGAGAAATTCAAAGAAGGTAATATGATGTGATGTGATGTGATGTGTGTATGTGTGTGCGTGTTATCAATAACATATGTTATCTGGAGTCCAATAGAATTACTGTCCTAAATTACATTATATATAAATTCACTCAGATCTAGATGTGTTTGTTAGGTTGTGTTTCGTTTTTGCCTTGAAAATAACCAGAATTTTCACCAAAGACTAAGACTGTCAGTATTGGTGCAATGTTTGCTGTCCATGCAAACTCTGGGTCAATTTACAGGAAGGGGGTGGTATGGGGGACAATAAGTAAGATCACAGACTTTCACAGGGACCACTCTGTCTTATTAGTTCGAAGCACGGCTCAATTCATCCCTTCTCATTGCCCCACTCCTGTAGAGCTTGCAATGATAGTGGTCCCCTCCTTACAAATTTGTTGTGAATATCAGAGAGATGATTCATCAAAAGTATGTAGATCAAATGTACCTAGTAAGCACTCACTAGCACCTATTATTAGCATTGTTGTTAATACTATAATGTATAAAACTCAAATTGTACATTTTTATCATTCTCCAAAGATAGAGCT
>LZPO01087321.1:144175-165305 GCA_001675575.1 Neotoma lepida | reverse complement strand
CTGACAATGCCTAGAGTGCCGCGACCCAGAAGTTGGATGGCCCAGAGAGCTAGGATAGAACCAAACATTATTG
This sequence comes from Neotoma lepida, assembly GCA_001675575.1. Classification (NCBI taxonomy): domain Eukaryota; kingdom Metazoa; phylum Chordata; class Mammalia; order Rodentia; family Cricetidae; genus Neotoma; species Neotoma lepida. The sequence goes on along the minus strand of LZPO01087321.1, from coordinate 165,232 downwards.
GGGGAAAATGTCAATGTAATGATGCCTAGCAATATTTTGCTATATTCATAGATTGCTGCCTACGTCAATTGTCAGCAGAGAGCCTTCATCCATCAACTGATGGAAACAGATGCAGACCCACAGCCAAACATTAGACTGAGCTTGGGCAAACCTGCTGAAGAGAATGGGGAAGGACTGTACGAGCCAGAGGGGTCAAGGACATCCCAAGAAAACCCACAGAACCAACTAACCTTGGCTCATAAGAGCTCATAGAGTCTGAATTGACAAGCAGGGAGCCTGCATGGGACTGACCTAGGCACTCTGCCTATATGTGACAGTTGTATAACTTGGTCTATTNACAGGACTCCTAACCGTGGGAGCAGGGGCTGTCCCTAATGCTTTAGCTGGCTTTTAGGACCTTATTCCTCATACTGGGTTGTCTTGCCCAACCTTAATACATGGGGTGGTACTTAGTCCTACTGCACCTAGATACACCATGTTTTGTTGGTATCCATGGGAGGACTGTCCCTTTCTGAACAGAAAGGGAGGAGGAGTGGTAGGGGGAGAGAATGGGAGGAGAGGAGGGAGGGGAAACTGCAGTGGGGATATAAAATAAATAAATTAACTAGAAAAAAGAAAGAAAACCAAGTAAGCTATAAAGAGCAAGCCAATAAGCAGGACTTCTCATGGCTTCTACTTCTTCTTGCCTCCAGGTTCCTGCCTTGAGTCCCTGCCCTGATTTCTCTTCATGATGGACTACACCAAAACTGTGCTGAAATAAACCCGTTCTCACCCCCTAGTTGCTTTTGGTCATGGTATTTTATCACAGCAATAGAAACCCTAAGAGAGCAGGCATTGCTGGCCACCAACCATGAATATGGCAGAGAATTTCACGAGTATCTTCAGGACAGGAAACTCAGTATTTGACATCTACTACAGGCTTCTTTTTCCATTGACTCCTTCAGGGAGCACACACTGGGCTTCCCCTATCCCATTTGCAACTGACATCCAGGAAGGCTGAGTACCATCCCTAAAGTCAAAGTTGGCATGAGATAGATATGTGATTCAAAAGGGCCTGCCTGTCCATCATCCATCCATCCATCCAAACAAATGCTTACACAGGAAACACCATGCATCAGACAAGGCTNTAGTTACTAAAGGACTCAGCTTTCTTGGCTACCGTATCATTGTCCATCACCTTTTGCAGGCAAAAATTCCAAGGCTCTTCCATCTGCCCTTCATGTAACTCAGTTTCTAGACCACTGTTGTCTAAACTGAACATGGACCAACATCCCCATAACTCTGAAGGGAAGGTGATCTTAGTACAGAGCCTGGACAAGCATGTGCCTGGGAGTGATTCCCTTTGATGTGGCAATCTCTCCTTTTACTCACAGAGCCTCTGCTCACATCAGCTCTTCTGGCCCCACAAACAACTTTCCAACCGAAACCGTGAAAATTGTTTTCACAGCTGTTGGTACTAAAACATGCCTGTTCTTGAGTGTTGGGTTTAAAGACCCAAAGAGGAAAACCAGACACCTCCTATTATCTATAGTGCTGATTTTAGTGACAAACAATGAGCACATTTCAAAATCTGTATTATGTGTTGCATTTTCCTTCAAGAAAAATTAAGGTTTAGAGAGTCTGGTGATGTGTTTTCACTCATCTGCTCAGCTCGCCTGTGAGCAGGCAAGCTGGGGTGTAAGATCTTAGCCCTCTGACTCTTGAGCTTTCTTTTGCCTCCTGGGCTTTCTCTTTTGTATCTGTAAAGTTTCCTTTCCTTTGAACAGGACCATTGCTTTAGGATACAGTGTTTGATCTGCTATCTGGTGACACTTTCTACTCTTGTCAGTACAGAGAGGNAATCTGTCTCAGGTTTCTGCAGTTCCTGGACACATCAAAGCTGTGTAGATAAATCACACTAAGTATGTAGCTGGGCTAGACACAGAAATGGAGAGTGGACAGAATAACAGCTCCAACCAATCCAATTGCCAGAATCTGAGACCATAACCTGGCCATCCTAAAAACGAAGAACTGCCAGGAATGTGTAACAAGTCTACTGTGTCACACTCAAAAAACTACTCTGAAAGCCAATGAAAGCCTGTCTGGACACCCAACAGGGTCTGTTTGTCTGCTTGTTTGTTTTTGGAGACATGGTTTCTCTGTGCTGCCCTGGTTGTCCTGGAACTCAGAGATCCACCTGCCTCTGCTTCCTGATGGCTGGGACTAAATGTGTTTGTCACCACTGCCCACCTATTACTCAACAGGGTCTTAAAGATTTTTGTGTTTGGTGCTGAGTTCCCTGAGTTGTCCCAGGTAATAAGAGATGCTCATACACAAATCCCTAACAAAGACTCCAAAGACTAGCTGTTACAATAGTGTCTGGGCTGCCAGCTCTCTGAACATTATTTCCCATAANGACTCTTGTTTAACACATGACCACAGTGCCCATCATCTCAGGGCAAACTCCATCCTAGCCTAGGTCTTTCGGTTTAGAACCATCTCCAGGAAACAACCTTATTGTAGCCCAGAATTTTCTACTCAANCTTCTTAAACCATGGTCTCGGTGTCCCAGGACATGAAGGAATGCTGAAGACCATTTCACAATTCTGGAAAACCGTATGAATGTTAGTTTGTCACAAAAACCTTTGAGAAAGAGCGTTTCACTTTAAGCCCGAACTTCTTACTTTGAGACAAAAATTCTTTGTCTGAATATCACCCATTACCATCCCAAGGGAAAGCATTTTGGATTAGTTAGTGATGTCACCCACTTCCCTCNNNAGCTTTTCTGCCTGTAGGGTATTAACTTGCACTATACCCTCTGACAAATATATCCTTTCTCTCCCTAGAAAACTCCTAGTGATGTTTCAAAGTCTGGTTCAACTTACAACTTTTTTGAACAATATTTCTGTACATTTGAACTTTGATTTCCTTGTCTTGTTGATAGCCTTTATCACAAGACTTGATTCAAAAATGATCATTCCTACCTAGTGGCAGGAACTAGGCCTGATTCTTCTCTGGAAAATGTCTGTAGAAGGCACAGGTCCTGGCACAGTANGCAACAGATATTTGTGTAGGATGCAAGAGTTTATGAATAAGAAAATGAAGGAGTCCATCTTGAGAATGGAGGTACAGTTCAGGGTAGCCCTGCTGCAGAACCCTGCCAATGAGGCCAATTGTCTAAGGCAATACCTGCCATGCTCAAGGAGAGTCAAGAGGTCACTTTGAGAAGATTCAAAATAGATGCCACCCTGCTACATCACTTGTTGTTGCTAGGAGACAGCTAGTTTGCTACAAGGCAGGTTGATTAGTGTTACAAGGAAGACAGAAACCAAGAAACGACTTCATCTTCATTCTGTCCAAGCTAGGCATNGGCACACCATCTCTTATTCAACNCTGGTGGAAAGGCAAAGTTTGAAATCAGGTTGAAAACTATAGGTGCTCCCTAGAGCTTTTCTGAAGTGCAGAGTGCCTCATAAACACCGAGGCCAGAGCAGGGCAGACTTCATTTATGAGGCNAGCTCCCTCCAGTCTTTTACTTAGAGTATGTGCATATCTGTGTAAGTGGAGTCTGNTGGGGACACAGCATGGCAAAGTCTCATTTGCACACCAAAGGAGAGCCTCTAAGTACTCAGGAAGAATTGCTGGTTGTATGCTTCTGAGTTATTACTACAGTGCAATGGGGAGGCCAGAGAATTCCCATTTATTGTTTACTACTTTGGATCAATTACTAAATCTGTCTGAGCCTTAATACTCCCATCTGTAAAATGGGGATTATAATGACCTCTTGATGACATGCTATGAAGAAAGATATGTGAAGATCCAGATCTACGGGGTGCAACATGTCTGTGGTTCTCCACCCTTCCCTCTCTCTAGTAGAACATTAGAAGGTAGAGAGAGCTCCCTAGCTGTCACTCCTGCTGCTGGCTGCCTGGGATCTCCTAGGTACTGGAATAGACCAGTGTGCACTGACTCCATGCTGCCCAGCAGGATGAGACAAACTGTAATTTCTAAGGCTGAGACCTGGCACACTCAGGGACACAGCCTGGAGTCACTTTGAAGGATTCACATTCAAGTCATAGTCTCCCCAGCCCCCAGGGAAAGNAAGGCAACAGCTGAGGGAACGAGGAAGTTACCAAGCTAAATCATTCCTGATCAAAGCCGCTGGCCTAAAGCCAGCCCAGCCAGCCTTCACAACGTTTAAGTTTGTCGGTACTTGACTGAGATTCTCACACACCTTACATCCACAGAGTACCTTATGGTCCAAGGCATTCTGGAAATAGCAGTCATTTAGTAAATCTTGCTACATACAGGAAATCAGCCTGCTAGGTACTTAAAAATAAGAGAAAAGAAGAACAAAACAAAGCAAATGANAATCTCATTGAACTGGCCAAGGCAGGCCAGGAGAAGCAAGTCNATGGTGTATGCACCAATGTCACATCCTACTGGAAACTATCTCACCTAGATCCCAGGAGTATTTGTATCATATGAGCATGTCCTACTGTTACCAAGGCTGATTAAAACAGAATTGGTACTTGTGCCTTGGAGGGGATAACCCTTAACTGTCCAGTAACCTTGCTTTGTCTTGGTTAGGCTCCTCCTCTGATGATTGGGACCTTGATTGGGGGGCTAGAGGCAGTGGTTAGTAGAAGAGGGAAGAAACAGAAAAGGGGTTGTCAAGAGTCGTCAGGATATTGGGAAGGCCAGGACGAGTAAAACGGAATTTATAGTTCGAAACTTTGTGGGTTTGTNAACTGTTAGGAAGTATGTGGTCAGAGAGCAGAACAGAGTAGCCATACAAAGACAAAGACATATAAATGTCTTAGTGCTCTACAGCTCTCCACCTGGGATTTCTGTGAGGCTTTGCTGCAATGGGTTCTTGTCTGTGTATCCCCCAGCTGTACACTGCAGGCCTTCCTCTCCCTGCTGTAGCTTGAGTAGGTAGTCACTATCCTACGACATCTAGGAGCCTGTGCAGGACAAGATCAGAGGACATAATGTTATCCTCATTCCATAGATGATAACCTAAGGACCAGGGAGGTACTGAGACCTACTGGCTCTCATAGCTGGATCTGTATCCAATGCAACGTAATTCCNGAAGGATCTTCTCTCCATGTCTCCTGTTGTTCATCAGGCTATGAGAAATTACAAAGGACTCACTGAGTCTCAGAAGAAAGAAATTCTATGATAGAGATACTGTGATGACCTGCTTCCCAAGTGTCCCTTCCGTAGACTATGATGCTGGGGACTGGGGTTGGGAGTGTCATCATGTATTTCCTGCTGCTTTTCTGTAGTCCAGAATAGGGCTTGCCCTNGAGCAGATGCTTGGAGATGTGTGTGGAACGAATGACTGAATCCATTAATCAGACATCGGACTTTCTGACCATAAGAAGATTAAGAGAGATTCACACACCCTGAGCACTGGCAGCAAAAAAAGCCACTGTACTTGGGATTCCAGATTCTTTGGAGGCAAGTTTTCACTTACTTCTCCCTTGGGAATTCTCTGTGAACAACAGCTGCTATCAGCTTGAGTTCAGCTCCCGGTCAGTGCCGGGATATAAGAGGGCTGTCTAATCCTTGGAATGGGATGGTCTCTGACTGCCACCCAAATGGCAGAAGTTGGAATTCTCTTCATAGCATCTCCAGTAAGAGATTTGGGTGCCTGCCCATAAGCCCAAAGGATTGCAGTCAGCCTGTCCTTTCCCTCAGAGACAGGTGGAAAGGCGACTTCTACCTACAGACTTCTGCTTCTTTTCCCAGGGCTCTGGCCCTAGCCTTGGACCCACATGGAAGCAAACTAAACTACCTCAAATAAAACACATAGCAAAGAAATCGTCCTGAAACGTGGCCTAGGGAGATGTGAATTCTAAACTTGTTTAATGAAATTTGGCCAGTCACTCTTAGCCTCTCTGAATCCAGAATGCTTGAAAACATCACTCAGACCTGAGTTCAAGTCCCAGGTGGACCTTGGGAAGTAGCATCTGCCACTAAGCCTGTTTTCGGAGCTCTGCAGAAGAAAGTTAGCCAGCTGAGTCACATTTGTCTGTGAATATCTGAACATTCAAATGAACTGTAGAGCAAGGCTGCTGTGTGAGTCAGGGTACTCTGGAGATGGGCTCTGTGTACTTTGGGGACACAGACCTAAGGCTCCAGGCTCCCTCTCAAGTCTCATACCCAGCATAGCAACAGACTCTGCAATTCAGGGAAGCTCTTAATCTACCTTCCCCAAGACTCTGTCTTTGGGGTCAAGAGAACAACAGGCCACCCGGTAGCAAAGTGGATGGGCCTGTCTACTAATGCTATACTCCATGATTCAGGGAATAAAGGACATCAGGCTCAGTGGGCACTTTGACAGAGGTGACCTTGTACATGCATCCCCTGAGTCTCGGCCTTCTCATCTATAAACCGGTCAGGGTGTCTGCTCTTTCTTCAGCCAATCATTGTCATAGAGATCAAACTTGGTAATACAGCAGAAAAAAAAATCCTTCAAAATGCAAAGTACTATGCCTTTGTAAATCACCCTAGCACACTAGAAACAGCACTGCTCCCTCTGGGAGCCCATGCCAAGGCCAGGACTCCTGTGTAGGATTGTGGGCCAAGCACTTGCTCTCTGTCCCTGAGTACACTCGTCCCTCCCTGGAGCTCAAGGAATATCTAATGTGGAGCCCTCACATTATTGAAGTAAGTGTTATTAATTCTCATTTTAGAGACCCAAAGCTGAGATCCAGAAAGACTAGGTCAGCTGCTAGGTCCCACAGTTATTAAATAGTAACTGTGACATGGGGACAGAGTCATGGGAGAAGAAAGAGAAATGAAAGCACTAGAAAGGGGGAAGTGACGGGGTAGGCAATCTCCAAAGGGAACGGGGAGGAAGGAAGGGGAAAGAGATGGGAAGAGAGGGGAACGGGCGTGAGTAAACTGTCTTAGAGAGGACCTTGGGGAGGTGAGCAGTCAGCTCCCAGGTGGGTGGGTGTGGGATGGAGGTGGGGTGGGCCCCTCAGACCCAAGGGGGGGCCTACAGGCCACAGCATGAGGAAGTGACAGGTCAGCAGAGACATTCAGCTGAGCTACAAAAGCCTTCTGCCAGGGTGGCAAAAAAAAACATTAAGCGAGACTTCCTCGGGCTTTAGAAATTGCTGAAATACAGAGGCCGCAATGGAAGATAAAGTGTCCTACAAAGGGAGCACCGAACGGAATCAATTTCCCCGGGCCGACTTTTATGTCCTATTATAAGAAATTGAAAAATTATTTCTGCAGGAATGTCGCTTTGCCGGTCCACCTCTCCTGAAGATATTGANGAGGAAAATGGCTCCCAATAAATGGGAATCAGGGTCTGTTCTCCAACAGCAGAGTTGATCCTCTGCTCTGTGGCTCAGGAGGGCAAGCAAGTGGAGTCATGGGATGGGCCTTAGAGAGGGGACTCTCTGTTAGAGTTTGGGGGCTGGCCTGGAGAAGGCAATAAGGACAACTGTGAGCCTCAGGGACCTATAGGTCCCTTTGGCAGTCCGGTGGAATGTGATACTCTTGAGGCTGGCTAGACTGAGCTAGGGTGGAATGTCAGCATTCCCTAAACAGGATGTCACACTGCGAAGGGGACTCCATCTGCAGCTGCCATGCCATACACATTTGCTTGTACTCCCACCACATAAAAGGCCTTGATAACTATCATTCCACCACTCACAGCCACATTTGCCTTACCATGACATTCTTACCTGGTCACACCCACACAGACTTTCCTTCTATGCCCTGGCTCCATTTAGAATAGCCAGTTCTGCATGTCAGCCTGGCAGATCCCTACACATCCTCCCAGAATGAGAATGGGTGAAACACTCCTGCCTAAGAAGTCCCACCTGATGGTGATAGACCCTTACCGTGCCCATGCCCTAATCCCCAGAACCTAAGACTGTGACTACATGTGCCAAAAAGGACTTTGCAGATATGATGAAGTTATGGATCTTGGTATGGGGACATTATCTAACTAAGCCTACTATCATCTCCAGGTACTTATTGGGAAGAAAGGGAGACAGGAAACGCAGAGTTAGTTGCAGATTATGAGAACAAGATATTGAAGGAAAGCCTAGGAGAAATCACAACCCAAGAACGGTAGGTGTCTACAGGAACCACAGAGTTGAGAGTAGAAGTTCACTTTTAGGGTCTCGAGAAGGAACATTTCCTGCCAATGCTTACACCCCAGCAACACTGGCAGTAGACTTTAGAGATCTGTATTCATAAGAGAATACATGTGCATTATTTCAAGGCTTTGATTCTGGGCACATGTCATAGCAATGTAGGGTACCAATGTACAAACACACTGACTTTCTTCTCTCTCCCCTGGGCTCCTGGAACCCCATGTCCACTGTGGAACTTTTCATAGCTGACATTCTCAAGGTCCTTCTGGGTGCCAGGCCTATCAAAAACCTGTACCATCCACATACACACATTAACACACTTAATCTTACTACAGTGTTGCTAGGCAGATCCATTCGTTCCGTTTACCAATGGGAAAGCCAAGAACCTTTGAGCCAGTCTGTGAGCATCAAAGGGACATGCAACTTTGATGGACCATAGTGAGAGGAGGGCTTTGAGGTGGTGTGCAGAGGCTGAGCAATGACATGAAGGACAGAGAGCCTCATGGGCAAGGAGAAACTGGAAGAATATGGAGCCAAGGCCTCTCTGGCAAAGATGTAGGACACTATAAGATCTGGGAGCTGGCTTGGAGGGGCAGGAAGGAATGCGGAGAGAAGGAATAGGGATGTGGTGTCGGTGGCTGGAAACCAGTGGAAGNGGGAATGGGCAGATGCCTGACCTTTCTGTAAAAAGTGTTACATGACTGGCAGTTACAAGCTCAAGGGCCCCAAGCCAACCATCAAGGCTAGGGCCTCTCAGCCCTCACTCTGTAACAAGAGTCACTTGAGGAGTGCTTAGATTCCTGCGTCCAGGCTGCACTCCAAGCCACTGAACCTAGTCTCTAGGAGTGAGGTCAGTCAGAGCTCTCTGGGAAATTGCAAATCCTTAAAAGACTGAGCAGCTGTGCTCTGGGACCTATCTCTCAGGGCCAGAGTGCCAGCTTCGAATCATAGGAATTCCACCTCAGCGGATTATCTCTAGCCCTTCCCATGCTGCTGCTGCACTTCCCTCCCTGTGCCTTGCACACACACACACACACACACACACACACACACACACACACACACACACACACACAGCCCTGAAGCACTCTATGACCGTGATCCTTTCCTTCCTGTCCTTGGTCTGAACTGGGCCTTTGAGGTGTTTGTGCAGTGTCTGAGGAGTAGGTACCACCCGCCTCACTTCCCTCACCAGTCAGTGTCTCAGTGGTCTGGTGGCCTTATCCTGGGACTCATGAGGCCTTAGCCCTTACAGTTCACACGAGCATAACGAAAGCTTGCTTCCCTATGAGCCATCCTTAGTGTGAATGGCCTGGAGACAAGGGAAGGGTCATGGATGGGGCGGCGTGCTTCTTGCTGCTGGCCCTGGAAGTAAGGAATCAACTGACTTAATCCTTATTCCGTGTCTGGTTTTGGATCATGTGCAATCGCTTGAGTCAGTTTCTCAGGATTCCTCATGTGGCAGCTAGCTGAATCGGGCATCCTGTTTTACAGCTGAGCTTACACAGGCACAGGGAAGTGGAAGTACATGGCTTAAGTTTCATAATTGGGAGAAGTTAGAGCTGAGTCCCACACCCAGGTCTGCTGACTCCAGAGGGTGACCTTTGACATTCAGGGTCTAAGTTTCTTACCTGTAAAATGAACCGNGAGGCATCAAATAATTCCTCGGGTGCATTAAAATGTACCATGTTTACCTATCTATGTGAACCAGATGGTTCAGTATTTAGATGTAAACACATGACAGGGAATAAGACTCAGTACAAAAGTAGGGTCTCCTATCCCTATTGTCGCTCTGAGCTGGGTGAGTCACTGTTTCTCTGGCTGAGCTGGGTAGGTGTCTGGAACTTCTAAGCAGAGGGTATGGATACCCATCTAAAAGACTGTGAGTAACCAGTTCTGGTGGTCTGGTGCAAGAGACTTTAAAATGAAACCTATCTCCAGGCTGTGGAGATGCGTCCATTGCAGGCTTACTATGCAAGCATGATGACCTAAGTTTGATCCTCAGAAACCACATATAAAGCTAGGTGTGGTGACACANGCTTGTAATNTCANCTCTGGGAAGTCAGGGAGGGATAGATCCCTGGGACTCACTGGCTAACCAGCCAACACAGCCTACTTGCTGAGCNCCACNTCAGTGAGAGATTCTATGTCACAAACGAGGAGGATGACATGGGAAGAACAAGTCTTGATGTCAGCTCCTAGTTTCCACACTCATGTGTATACATGTGCAAGTGCAGACCCACAACCAGTGAAAACGTCTACNTTCTCCCATGCCCCTTCAGCCCTTCTTTTTGACTTTTCCAGACAGAATTGCAATATTTTGTGTTACTAAGAAACTCAGTAGCCCAAGCCACAGGAAGAGAAGACAGGATACTGTCCCAATTCTACCTACATTTTCTACCTAAATTACCAAGACAAATATTTCAGGAAACTGCACATGGCTGGAATGGGTAGGTAATTGATTTTATTTACCATCTAAACACACTTGAGAGCGGGAGATAGATTCATTCACATTGCAGCCTCGTAGTCAGATGCGATTCACNGTAGAAATCACTGCCATCCGAAGCTTCCACAACTTCCAAAGGGTAATGGATTTTTTTCAGCTCATCTTTCTTCCCTGCTCATATTTGCTAGAGGATTCCAAATGGGTTCTATTTACTGTAATTACTGTTCTAACTGCNGCTCACTTGCAATGCATCAGGTTAACACTAACAAGATACCCAGCCGATGCTGGTAATGCGTATCCATTGTTCCAACTCTTTACCCACCCCCTTTGGTGGTGTCTCAATTCTATTTTCTGAACCCAAAGGGGAGGGAGCACAGCCAAGAAACAGGGATGCTTTTTTCTTTGTTTCATTCTTCTCAAACGCCGTGGGTTTTTTCCTCAATGGATACCCATTGTTCCCGGGCTTTGCTTCTCTGTGTTTACATGCATTACAACAAATGTTATGATTTCCTCCCATACTCAATTACATTCTTACCTCCTCTCAACACTTTCCATAGTATTAGTGTCATTAAATTCCATACTATAACTATTTGGTTATTAATAAAAATTCACATCCCCAAAGCCCTGACAATTTATAAAATACATTTTTCCCATGTCATTTCTATAATCAGAAGAAAATAATTGTCTGATGTATTGCAAATCTCTATCTTTTAGAGCTGGGGAGATGGCTTCGTGGGTGAAGCACTTGCTGTTCCAGCATGAGGACCGAGTTTGACTCTCAAGGACTGACATAAAGCTGACATAAAACACTGTAGCCTATCTGCCTGTAATCCCAGTGTTGCTAGAGGGAGGCAGAAGGACCCCTAGAAGCTTGAGAGCTGGGTATCCTGGCCTAAACTGTTGACAAAAACAAGATAGGTTCAGGACCAACATCTGAAATTGTCTTTTGACCTTCACGTGTGTCCTGTCCTGTGTGGGGCATGTACACACAGAGAGACACACAGACACATTACCACCACCGTCACCACCACCCAAAGTGTCATCTTTCAATTACTCTTTAGTTTTATATNCATAACATGAATATATAGATAAAGCAACATGTGACAGTGACAAAAGACAAGGGTTAAGTTTGTGCTTCAGCACTGATTAGCTATGAGNTCAGGTTAGCTTAACCCTCCCTCTAAACCATGCTTCCCTCCATGTAAAAGGACAAAACTAACACCCATGTCACCATGTCACGNGTTGTTGAGAAGTTTCTTGCAAACAGTAGGAACTTAAAAGGGCATCTTTGCTCCAATCACATCTCACCAACTATCCCAACTAAGTGCTAACTGTATTGTAACTTCCAAATGGGCTGAGCTGGAAAAGNCTTACAGAAGAAACCCATGCTATTTGGTGTGGGGGAATCCGCCCCCCCCATCATGCAGAAACTTAATGAAATGGAGTCTCTCAGCTCCTTTCTGATGAGGTGGAGTGGGTGGGGGTTATAACCTGACTTCATGAGCTCGACAGAGGAGCTGATTATTCTCTCACAGNACCTCGACCACTTGGTCTCGGTCTTAAGGATATAAGAGACATTCCCAAAGTCTCTTCCAGGTTACCCCATTACTCAACTGCAAACCTCAAGAGAACAGTCTGCTCTCCTCCTGTCAACAGCCATCACTACACACAGTGAATACAAGCACCACCATGTGTTGATTCTGTGGTGAGAGTCTCATACATGTAGCTTTGATTTGTGTCAGNCAGTCGCCTTCAAACTGCAAGTAACGTCTGAGTTACCTTATCCACAGGAAGGCAGCCATTCCTACCTCCAAGGTGTGAAGAATAAATGCAGACAGCTAGTGATACTCATAGGACTCAACTACAGCTGTAGCAGAGGTTGTCTTTGTCGTAGTGAGAGTGTGTGTGTGTGTGTGGGGGGGGAGATTTTTGATACATTTTGCATCAAACCCTCAAGGCTTCCTCTATGGGTCCTGAGCAAGCATTCAAGGAAGCCCTGATATGCCTAGGCCTCTGAACATGCTACAAGACCCATGATTCATCAAAGAGTGTGAAAGAGGCCACTTGACAGCCTGACTTGAGGGCCGGGGTCTTGTCTCCACTGTGTCAAAGTGTCATCACTGTTCCCCACGAGAACCTCATTCTTAGGACACATTAACGCCTCATTGCTGTGAGTAGGGTCTGCAGGGAGCCATACTTCCTTGAGCAAGAAACTCACCCCCTGGGCTTCTCTCGGCTTCCATCACTACCTAAGAAAAAAAGGAAGTATATTTTTGTGAGGTTTGAATGGGGTAGAATACGTGAAAAGGTTTACGTGACAGAATCTTACTATGTAGCTCAGGTGGGCCTTCAGATCCTAGCCCCCTTTGTTTCAGTCTCACAAGTTCTGGGAATATGGGCAGGCACCACCACGTCAAACTATCATGTTTAAGTACTGCCCTTGCCCTCACCTGCCTTGACTGATATCATGGGGACCCATCTTCCCAGGATGCCTGAACAAAGACACCATCTATGACTTTTTGTACCCAAATAGAGTCATAGATGGTGTCTTTATCAGCTACATCAATTCATTNATGAAATTTGTGTTTGTTAAACATCTCTGGTCCAGTGATTATGATGTGGATACAGGAATACAGTGGTGAGCAGAGTGTCTTGGTGCCTGAGTTCATGGCAGCTCTATTCTGACTGCAAACGCTACACCTGGACAGCCCTTCTAACCCAGCAGAATCCCCTTCACTGGTGTAGGGGATCAAGTAAAGGGCTTGCACAAGATGCCAAGCATCCAGAACAGGGGACCCGCTGATGGTGGAAATTAAGACTTGGTTCCGTTACTTGCTGGCATGGGACTGTTAGAGACTAGATGTCTGTGCCTCCTACTCCCCATATTCCCAAGTTGAATCAACACCCAATGTGTTGGCTGTTTGAGGGGTGATGGACTTTGGAGGCAGACTTAGATGAGTCTTATGGGTGGAGNTCTTATGGTGGGAGTAGTGGATTTATAACAAGAAGGGAAAGGAAAGGCCACTTCAGGAAATACTGAGAAGGTGGCCACCCAGAGTCCAGGAAGGGGTCACCAGAAGAGGAATGAGCCACACATTGATCTCAGACTTCTCAGCTTCCAGTACTGTGAGAACCACATTTCCTTGGTCTAAGCCACCTGGGGTACATGTGCACGGTACTGCAGGTACCGCATTNCAGCAGCCCANGGCTGACTAATAAAGCAGTGTTTCTTATTTTTACATACCTCAGCTTCCTCACCTAGGAAATGGAAATGACTCTAACCCTACTTCAGAACCTGAATGAGGAGTAGAAGAAATGTTATATGTCAAATGTTTAACACAGGACTTGGGCAGAGAAATGTCCTTCAGTGGACAATGGGCTGGAAGAGCCTCTCAAGGCTCCTGTGTGGTAGAATTAAGGCTAGCAGAAGGGATCCTGGCTAGGGAAGATCTAATCCAGGGTGTTTGACTCTTCCAGCATCCAGGGAAAGCCCCATGCTTCCTCCTCCTCACTATCCGACACTTTGCCTACCCACTGGCTCGATCACCTTTCTCACCTTTCTCCTGTGGTATCAGGCTCCCAATGAGGTTGCTAGGAGACAGATAGCCACAGTTGGAGTCTNCAGCTGGAATACCACACCTGGAGTTATCTTAAATTAGGTTGTTAAGATTTGTCCCTTTGAAGAAGACCCCAATCAGAAGGAAACAAAAAATGTAATAACCAAAGTTTGCTTTGAAAAACGCTGGGGGAGGAATTAGCCCTGAGCCACCCACACGGCACATTTACCCTAGCCCAATATTTTTCATTTGCTTTGTTCTTTATGGTGTGTGAATGGTCAAGTTCCAGTTCTCACTGCCTCGTGAACACATGCTCAGCATTCCCCAAGTGCTAGTCAGAGCAAGGTCCTGGGCTTAATGGTGGCTAAGACACGCACATGCCTCTGCCTGCATGGGGCTTCGGCTGCAGTGAAGTGACACACCGTAGTCTAGAACTAAAGTATTTTCAGATCCTGGCAAGTGTTAGGATGAACTAAGGTGGGAAAAATGGAGAGAGGTGGGAGAGAGGGGGATGGGGGTGGGGAAGTTGTTTGGAGTAGCCAAGAAGCTTTCTCTTGAGTGGTTTCTGAGCAAGGATTACCAAATTATTGCATGAATGACTGAATGTTGATCTTATAGGTGTGGAAATAGAGTCCAGATGTGCATGGCGGGCACACAGAGGGGCCAGGAATCCAGCTCTTATTCTCCTCATCTTGGTCTGGAAGACGCTAAGTCTAGAAAGTCCCAGGGACAAGGTGAGTGCAGTGTGCATGAAGATAAGAGTTCCTGGATCCCACGCTCTCATGCCACCCACCCGTCATCACCTACAGTGTGCTGGGACCTAGAGTGGACACTGGCTGGGGAGATGCAACAGACAAGGGTCCTGCCCTCAGGGACAAATGCATGCACAGCTGTGCCTCATGATAGAAAGCACACAACTGTCTCTGGCCCTTCCAAATGAGGTGCCTTCCAAGCTAACCGGGGACAGTTCTTCTGACTTTCAGGGTGTTTTGCTGTCTAAGGAGCAAATTATTCTTGAAAAAATTCTTGAATTAGTTACTGGTACCACTTCTGTCTTTGCCACTTGAGTAACTCAGGCCCAACTTGTAGCCACTTCTCCCATTCATACCTTGGGGATGCTNTCATCCTCTCTCATCTGGAATCCTCAGCACCCAAGTTACCACACCATTTCCAGAGTGTCCTCAACCCAGCAGCCACATGTCCTACTGAACAATGATGTCACCTCACCCTGCTCTTCATTGTCCCCCAGTAGTCTTTAGCACATTCAGTGTTAGAGCTAACCCACTTGCATGGGCCACATGACCCTATGCAATCTGTCCCCTTCCATNCTAGACCTCTTCTCTTACCTCGTTCTCTTTACCCACTATGCTCTGCCTCTCACCTCCTTGTCCCTCTCTCCAGGTACAAAGACTGGGCTTACCTCAGGGCCGTCACATGCATTACCTCAGAATGGCCTTCCTGCTGGTATTTTCAAGATTTGCCCCCTACAAACCTCATCACATTTTAATTTGAAATCTCTACTCCACCCCTGCCAATATTCCTTGTTCCCTACTCATGCGTCTTCTTATATATAACATACTGATTTACTTTGTTTATGGTCTGGTTTCCCTTAACAGGATGTAAGGGCCTTCGTGAAGGAGATTGTTAACATGGTTTGCAGTTTGGTTTCCTTTGACTTCCCTCTTTCTGGTTCAAGGCAAGATTCTTTATTTCTAACCACCCATAGCTTTGGTGCTATTACTCGACAAGCTTCCCTTGGAGCCAAGGAGGTGATGAAACACTAGATGCCATGGAAACAAAAGGAAACCAGGAGTACCTGGTCTAGGTCTTGGTTCTTTTTTTTTCCCACTCCCTCAAACCCTAAGTAGGAAGTGTCAGTGTTCTGCTCTGTAAAATCAAGATGATAATACCTATTTTCTAAAATGAGATGAGATTACATATATGAAGAGTCCAGAAATGTGTGCGGCATAATGGATGCATAAAAACAAAACAAAACAAAACAAAACCAAAACACAAACAAAACAAAAGCATTCAGCTGGCCCTGGACACTGGAGAGTCTTGATCATGAATATCTCCCCCACACATCACCTTCTCACTATCTCTGTCAACCTACTAGGAGGAGTTTGGAAGCCCAAATGTACAGTGATGGAGGAGCAGATGGAGGATCTTGAGGGGTGGGAGGAGGGTTATATGGTCATAGGAGACATTGAGTAATACTGGTCTTCACTTCCGCTGGCTGCCCAACCCAGTCACCATCCATGGGCGTGAGGGGAAGCCCAAACCTTCCGGGGCTGTTGANACCCTGAGTTCCCACAGAATGCAGCAGCTTCCCCCTCTCTGCCCTGATCAGACCCAATCGGTCTGCTCTCTCCAGGCATGCCTCTCACACCACCAGTGGGATGACATCTGTGGGAACAGAGAGGAGCCACAAAGCATGACTGCCTGCAGCTAATTGATTTGTGGGCATTGTGGACAGAGNGACGTGCAGGACCCGGGAAGAAAATCAGGAGCAGGATGTTCTGAGGAGATGGCTGTGAGCAAAAGGGGCAGCTCTCTCTGCTGCTGGCCAGCTGGCCAGCCTGCAGCAGCTTCCACAGTGGCCTCTGGAGCTTAACTGACAGGAAGAAAAGAAAAAACAGANGAGAGCAAGAGAGTGGAGTAAGATGGGGACATGAATGCAAAACAAACAATCTTTTGAGTATTTCCTGTGTTCAAGCGTTTTTCTAATGAAGTAGAAAAATAAGATGCAGTNTGAAGNAAAGGAAGGTGGGTGACAGAGGCAGAGACAGGAAAAGGACAGAAACATAGGGATATGGCTATCCACCCTGACCATGCCAACAACATAAGAACAAGACTCTGTAACCTGGGGAATGAGTCTGTTTTCCAGTTAGGGAATAGTGACAGGAGACAGACAGTTGGGAGCACTTGTGCCTGACAGAACATTAAGTGGGACTTAGCTTGTGGGAAAACACAATGTATGGTGCCTGCTGAGGGTTGGAAGTGAGTGTGATGGGCTCATATTTACCTCTGGGACCGGATCATCTCCAGTGTCCATGACAGAATGTTCCAGAATTTTTGGGCGTAAACTGATTTTTCTTTTTGAGGGGNTATCTCTTCCTTCAAAGTTCTTCTAGGGGAGTCCCAGCNNCTGTTGAAGGATTCTACGTTCTGATGATCAAGTTCAGAAAGACTTTCTGATCTCAGAAATCTCCNTTTTCAGACTCACCTTAAACATAGTTTCTGCTTTAACTTATCTGTNTGTGGCCCTANGATCTATATGTATGCATGGGTATCCATGTNTATACAAGTGGGCATGCGCAAGACATGGCNGGCATGTAGACGTAAGAGGATGATTCAAATGTCAGTCCCTTCCATTATTTATGTGAGCCATGGTCCCTTTACTGTTTCTTTCTGCTGTGTATGCCTACTCTCCAGCCTGCAAGCTTCTGGAGAGTCTCTTCTCTCTGCTTCTCATCTACTCACGGGAACATTGAGATTACAGATGTCTGTGCTGTGTTACATGTCCAGCTATTGTGTGGGTTCTGAAAATTCAAACAGGTCCTCACACTGGCATGAGAAGCACTTTGATCTACTGAGCCATCTCCCCAGCTCTGGTCCTGTTTTCCATTGATGAGGAAATGTATTTCACTTTGAACCCATCNAACTAGACTTTGAACTGCTGCAACTTCCCAAGCCTCTATCTGTTACCATCTGATGCCATCTTAACAAAGGTGGCATCCTGGGGCTGTGACAATCTATAATGCATCACAGCTCATAAATAACTCCGACGTGCTCCCTGGTTCATGAGAAACATTTATAACCAATCGAGCAAATCAGAAAAGCTGTAGAAAGAGTTTTCGTTTATATACCTACTGCCAAGCAAAGCTACAAAGGGTGTGCTTGTGATCAACCAGCCAGCCAGAGATGGGTAATTCAAATAAACGAGTGAGAAAAAAGATGGTTTATAGCAAAGGGTCAGCATGCTCAGGGCCATAGGCCAAGTCCACCCAGCCAGCCAATTTTTGTAAATAGTTTTACTGGCACACAGCCCCGCCCATCTGCTTGCCTGTCATAGATGGCTGCTTTCCATGACAATGCACAGTTGAATGAGTGTGACAGAAATTGTACAACTTGCACTATTGAGAAGATTTACTAGCAGCATCTTTAAAGAAGTTTGACAATCCTGACTTGCCAGCCAGACTTGACATTTTCTTTTGTTCCCAGAGGCTAAATCTTGCTCTCTGTGTGGGTAGTTACCTTGCTACACTTCAAAAGTGGATGTATAATTGCTGTCTACCAAACTAAAAATTAAGTCTGAAAAAAAAATGAAGGGGCTAGACAGATAGCTCAATCAGTAAAGGGCTTGACTTGTAAACATGAGTTCAATCCTCAGAACTCACTTCAAAGGCCAGGTGTGGTTGTATGCCCTTGTAGCCCTAGTCCTAGGAAGACAGAGACAGTGGATCCCTGAGACTGTGTGGTCACAGTCTAGCCTACCAACAAGCCTTAGGTGTCAGTGAGAGACCTGGCCTCAAAACACAAGGCGGATGACTCTGAGGAAGAACACCCAAGGCTGGCTTCTGCCCCCCATCACACATGATTGATTTAATGAAAAACATGAAAGCTAAAAAAAAAAAGTATTTTATACACCATCTGACATATAGTAGGTGCTCACTGAATGACCTCTTGTGTTATCCAACATTATGTTCACAAAAGCCTTTCCAGGATGCAGAGACAGGTTGGTGTGTGAAATGGGTTCAACCTCCCATAAAACCTTGAAGTTGAGGGAAATGGGCATTTAGTAGGTGGCTTTTTCTAAGTTCCTATCATTTCATGTCTTTNGNTCCCATAAAGACTTGGTGCTTTTTCACAACTGAGGCCATCGAGATTCAGAGAGGTGACACCAAGTCCCAAGCAACAAAGAGGGCATGCATATCTGTGTCTCTTCCCTTCCTACCTTAAGTCCACATTGATTATCTTTCTGCCTTAAAATACTGTGGTTGAAAGTGCTGGTGATACTGAGGAGTTCCTATGGACCAAAGGGATGTGACTGACAGCTGGAACCATCATTCCATCTCTTTTTTTGCTGATTATATGCACTGGAAAAATTAAAGTTTCAAGGATTCACGATATGTCTCCTTATGACACATGCGAAGAAATCCCTATGCAAAACAGAATTTGAATTCCAAAAGGTTCAAGTCATCCCTAAAGAAAAGCTGACATAAATAGAATAAATTATTTGCAATATTCTATACCGAGTATTGTGAGCTTATGGAGAATTTCCCATAGCTAACTTTATTTGANGGTCAGAGAAATCATGTGAAGAAGANGCACATGTCATAACCTTCTTCTTTTATAGAAAAGAAAAACAGACCTAGAAAATGAAGTGCCTCAGCTAAAGTCACTCTGCTGAGCTGCAGCTCACACTGACATATGAGACCAGAGTGATGAATCACGGGACCTCAGTGGAACAAATTCATACAATTGAGTGTTTGTCAAGATGAGAAATGAAAATTACTCTGATGCTTTTAGCAGCCAGAATCTAAAACTTANAGGCAGGAAGCACATTTTCTGAGAGGCTTGAGAGGCCCAAGAGGCCCGAGGCAAACCCCGTCTTGTGGTCTTTAGACCTTCNACTTTAGAAACCATTTTCATCCTAGGCAGTGGTGACGTAAGCCACCCATGGGGGTCTCACCAGTGGTTAGTGGATCTGGACAACATAAACAGAAAGTATTGGGGCCCACCAGTGAGTCCCTGCTGTCTGTTTGGGAACAGCTCTAAGGAAGAGGACCAGTAACTGTTTCTATCTTTCACCATTTAGTCTCTTCTGCAAGAGTAAGGGGTAGAGGTTACTAGGGATTCTAGGGTCCTGGATTCAAGTCTACATAACCAGTCACATGGCTTCAGCAAGTGATATCCTTCTCCACCCTCAAGTTTCTTGTCTAAAGAGGCAACAGGACTGACTTGTAAGCATCAAATAAGGGCATTCATGTGAAACGTCTGGCCCTGTGCCTAGGACTGAGTNCCTTCTGCACTAGTACAATGCTGATCTGTGGGACACCTAGCCTCAGAGAAAGACACTGGGGATGCTCAGGCTCCTACTCTGACTGTCCTAACCATGCTACCAAAGTTAACCCCCAAGTCCCTCAAGCTTTAGCCCCTCCCCTAGTAAATGGAAACAATAGGCCCCATCTATCTGTCTCATGAGGCCATTAGGAGGATCAAGTGAGGTAATAGACATGGTAGGGCTTTGTAAACAGCAAAGTGCTGCTCACAAATGAGTCAAGGTCATTATTACCACCATTACCACTGTCAGTCCTAAGTGACAGAAGTGTTATTATAGTAAGGGAGTTATCTGCAGAGCCACTGAGATTCATTTTTATGTCTGACAGGACAATGCAGTCTTAGATCTTTTTTTTTTTAAACTTTGGTTTCATGACCTGGTGCTTGCTCTCAGAAATTGTTCCTACACTACATATCCATAATGGATATCATCCTCTAATGAGAGCTATGCCCTCCTCCCCCTGTCTGCTGCAGTCAAGGAGGTCTCCTTTGGGGATACGAACGTGCTATCAAAAGAGTAGAATTGGGAGGTGTTAGATCTACTTTACAGAAATCAAAAGCTGCCTGGGAATAAGGCAGAGACTTTCCCCGCCCTGCCCCCTGCTCCCCGACTCCAATAAGCCTGGGATCATAAGACCGGAAGCATTGCTTCTTCATTCTGCGTGGTAGGTGATTTCTTCATGTGGTCACTGTGGACTTTTTTAAAAAATAAATTGTGCCACCAGATAAAGCAAAAACCTAACTTGAATTTTGATTGATAACCATTTTGTTTGGAAATTTCAAAAAAAAAAATGGCATACTCTCAAATCCCATACACTCTTTGTTTTGCCAAAGAGGCTCAGGATTTAGCTGGGGTTCTGGGGATTGGGAGAGAAATCTCAGACAG